>CM047809.1:76303254-76501666 GCA_026214975.1 Gentiana macrophylla | reverse complement strand
GGCAAGCCTACCCGTCCCTATTCGTTGGAACATATGTGACAATCCGGACGAAATCGGGTCAAGAGAGCCGCTTGAGATGGGAAGGAATCACCCCTCCGTTCTCCGGTGTGTGGCTTAGTCTTGCCGGACCCCGTGCATACATCACACTAGGAGGGTTAAGTCGGTCGAGCCAAGCTCGCTTGACCACCCAACCTATAAAGCGAACCGCTTTTATCCAAGATTTATTGTTCTTTTACCATCACTCAATCTCGTAGACACTACGAATCGAAAACGTGATCTCGTTGGAGCTTTAAGGCGGTTCACCGAGAACACACACCGAAAGGCTAACGATTTCATAACCCGTCCTCGGATCTTTTAATTAGTTACTAAATTAATTAATTACCACGTATTAATTAAATTTCAACTAATTACGCGAGTTTGTATACATGCCTATTTTAATTACCAAAATTAAAATTCTACATGTATGCATGGAGTGGATTTATGATATGAATGCATGTCATGGCAATTCCGATTTTATGTCTATTTTATGATCAAACACATAAAAATAAATTATGGAAAAATTTAACACCGAGATGGATTGTTGGTACCCCCGTATCTAATCTATTCTAGGAAAAAATTAAATTACAATCTTCTTGTCTTCGAGTCTTGATCTTCAAATCTTGAACTCGAACCGTCGGAACACGAACCACGAACACCCGAGAGGAGAAACGGTCTTTAAATAAATAAATCCAATTTGTTTTAATTAAATTTTTTTTTTTTTTTTTAATGATGAAAGTCGGCTGCTCCTTAAAAAAATTTCCTTAAAAAAAATATTTTTTTTTTTTTGACATTTAATGGTAGATTTATTTACCAAAATAAATCTACCAAAAAAAAAAAAGAATTGATGAAACAGCCGCATATCCAAAAAAACAAACAGCCGCAGCATTAAATTTTTTTTTTTTGATACAGGGCTTTTAGCGATCAGTTTTTTTTATTAAAATTTATCCGTTTCTCCTCATTCATACCTTGGGTTTCGCATTGATCTTCAAATTTCCAGCAAGATCTTCAACTTTTTCCAGCCCGGATGAACAAAAAATTTAAATAAAAGATGCTACTTTTACATTTAAATTGAAGATTGACATAAATAAAATACAATTCCTATGCTCAATTGTTACCAAACAAGAGAGCTACAATGGATCTAACGAGTAAACAATACCAACCCCAATCCATCTCTTCAACCATGACATTCATATGCATAAAAAAAATAAACAAATTTCGGCCCCTATAATTAAAAAAAAAATTTGGGACAAAAAAATCTACATGTTTTACCACTCCTAGATCTAATATTTTATACGTATAAATATAGATCACCATGGCGACTGATACCACTGTTAGGAAAATATCATCGCAACGGAAGCGATTTAAGGATCTAGATCTATGTGTATACGTAATAAAACATCAAATCTATATCTACAAGTGAGTTCGTAGATCATACCTCTTGAATCTCTAAATTCAAGTTGAAGAACCGCAAAGGATGATTTGTTGGGAGTAGATGTGATGAGCACCACAACCTTCCGTGACGTGTGATCCAAGCAATTCCCGTGGAAGGAATCCTCGCTCGAACCCTCCGATATGCTACCCGGAAAAATCACCAAAGATTTATCCTTGCTATGGCCGAAATTTCCTCTTGCTTTTTCTAAGTGAGAGTCGAAATTTATGTGTTGTATTGAGGCTTGGGAGAACTCTCTTTAAATAGAAGAGTAAAACTTAGCCTCCAAGGATTTTATTATTCCAATAAATAAATCCATAAATAAAAGATAATCTCATAATATTTTAGAACAAATCTAAAAATAATATTTATCTTTATTTATTACCATAAATATTTATCCAATAAATATTTTATGCACATGTTTTTTAATACACAAGAAAACTAATTCCTTGTTAAAAAAGAACACATGTGGCGCCACTTTTATTATTGACCTAGTCAATATTAATTTTGGCATTACACAATAATTGGGCAAGATTATGGAAAATGTCTTTTCCACATATTTAATTATTTAGCCCAACTAATTTAATAGTCCACTAAACAATTAATTCACATATCGCTTTTAATAAAGTCCAACATGAACTAAATCAATATTATTAGGATTCGACGTCCGAGAATATACATGCTATATTAGGAGGCACGTCGGGGACCATGGACTAATAATCAATGACTTCGATAAATCAAATAAATAATTATCTCGACGAATGTAATAATTATATATTCGATAAATCAATCACAGAATATGCCACCATAATCCCGTGATCGCACTCCTCCGATTATAAGATTATATTTATCTCCTCACGAAAAGTAATAAGCGCCCACCGATATAATCATTTCATATGGATTAATCCTCCATAGATCGCTCATTCTAAATCGGGAAGTTACCGTTAACCCTTTTCGAATATCTTGTCCTTACTTACCATTAACCCCTAGTGATCAATAATTCAAATAACTCACCGGTAGCTAATCGATGTAATATGAATCCCATGGATCGATCAATGTCTGTGATTAACTCATAAGGAATCGTCTTCATCTACTTCCATAAATGGAAGGAATGGATTCCGTATCTGTGATAACACGTACTACTCACTCAATCCAAAGACAATGCCAAGATGGGGTAATTCGGATCACGCACTCGGTGTAATCCTTAACCGTCAAGTCAAACCTCATACCGATTCAAGCGATGATCGTGATCACCTCGAGATTAAGATATATCCATAATATGATCATCTAATGATTCGATAAGACTTCTCAATTACGGAATTATATTGAGAACTCGGATCAAATCGGTCCAAATTTCTATATGATATATCTATCATATATAAATGCCCCATTAGGTTCCCTTAACCGAAAGTCCGGATAAGACGATCACACCTATCGTGTTATGGGCGCATTAATAGTACGTTAAAGGGGAGACCCAATACTCTCGATTAACTTTACTACGGACTAATTGTATTTTAAGTACATCTTCACTAACTCAATCCTCCCGTGTATGTCTCATACACTGAGTTAAGTGATTACATAAACGATATACTCAGGGTTTTCTGTAGTGTAAATACTATTGTCATATCGGTGATTATGAGAATAATAAATATGAATAATAACATCATTTCATTTATTAAATAAAACAATTACAAAAATTGTCTTTCGGGCATCACACCTAACAGTAACCCGGCGTTTCACTTCTTCAAACGCGCGTTTCGCTTCATTTCTAGGTAGCTCTTGCTTGTTCTTCAACTGAAACGCGCGTTTAGGGAAGTTTGGAACGTGCGTTTGGAGGACTTGAAACCTGCGTTTTGATCAGTTTGAAATGCGCATTTGGGGCAGGTGAACTCTGTTCAAAATTATGCTCTTGAAACGCCCGTTTGGGGGGTTCAAACGTGCTTTTAAACCCCAAATGTCCCAAACTTCATCTTTTTCTCCCTTTTTGATCACTCATATTGCCTCGATTATGCTTCTCACCATGAATCATCACCTTATGGGTCCTCAAGACGCTAATACCCTACAACATCATGAACAACCAAAACAACCAAACAATTCCGAAGGGTAAATGTGCTCGGGAATGGGGTTAATATCAACAGAAAAAGTGTAATTAGACATCAAAGTGACGGATTTACTCCCCGTGCTATAAACTCACGATATCACCCCAAAAATTGTCTAAACCATCGAAAAACATGCTAAAAGTGTGGTAAACAGGGGTAGACAATGCACCGGAATCACGTAAAGTTGACTCCCATCAGTAGTCTGGTGAGGTCTGCTGAGGGTTTATTGAATACAACTTAGTTCTACGTCTGGACATTGGTTAGCTAATGTTGGGTCAGCAGTGGGACTTATGCTTGGGGTATTTAAGACAGATCAGACAAAAATCCTTTTTGCAGTAAGGGTTTAGGGATCTGTGCCCATAAATACTCATCTTGTAATGTATGTAATATAGGTAATCCGTCTAAATTTCATTGCAAATTAAAATATCTCTTTTTTTGTCAATGGAGTAGTCGGCACTATGCCTGATACCAAGTTAAATCTTGTGTTCATCTTGTTTCTGCTATTTCTATGATCATTACTGTTAGATTGATTTTGTTACTTATCTCTTTTGCATGTGGATTCCCTTCTTTGGTTATGAAAACTGGTATCAGAGCGAACATGTTCTGGGAAGCATCTGTACGAACGGATTTTATCTTCACCAAGACCTTTATCGGTGCTAGGATTCTGTGATTAAAGTTCTATTCTTTGGCCAGAAAGACGTCTGTAGTTAACGTAAAAATCGATAAATTTATAGGAAGAAATAGATTTAGTCTATGGAAAATCAAGATACGGGCCTTGTTAAAGCAACAAGGGTTATGGACTCTTTATCTAATAAATGAGATGTCAGTTCTGCAGATAGAAAGCACATTCAACCATCATTTTGTGCTTATCTGATGATGTTATAACTGAAGTTGATGAGGAAGACACAATTGCCAAGTTGTGGTCAAATCCTGAAAGCCTGTATACGACTAAGTCATTAACCAACAAGTTGCTGCTGAAGCAGAGTCTGTTCAATCTAGGGATGCATGAAGGAGGTCAGCCGAGGAATCATCTTGATAAGATGAACACAATATTACTTTACCTCAAGAATTTTGATGTTAAAATTGAAGATGAAGATGCAGCCCTTACTGTTTGTGTCATTACCGACATCATATGAGAACTTTGGGCAGTCCTTCCTAGTTGGGAAAGATACAATGGATTTGGAGGATGTAAGGGCAGCTTTGCATGCAAGAGAGATGAGATGCAATGCAGCATGCATAGATAGTCAGGCTGCTGGACTAGTAGTCAGCAATAGTGGAAAAGGATATGGCTTGTCTATGAAGAAGAACTCCAAGAAGGCAGGGTCCAAAGATTAAAAGCCCACAAATGTCTATAAATACTGTAAGGAGCAGGGACATTGGAAGTCCTATTGTCCAAAGAATAAAATATTGCAAGAGAGAAATTCTGGCACAACAGTTGTGGCTGCTAAGCATTCTGATGAGGACCTGGTGCGAGTTTCTTGGGATTCAGCAGATCATCTTGATGTTTGGATCCTAGATTCTGTAGCATCCTACCATATTGTTTACACAGAGAGTTGTTTTCTACTTATGAACAGATAGATGGTTGTCATATTTCTATGGCAAACAACAAGGTATGCAAGATAGTGGGAATTAGCCCAGTTCAGCTGCAGACAAATGATTGTAGATTTTGCACATGGAAAGAGGTTAGACATGTTCCACATATGAAAAAGAACTTGGTATCTCGTAACCTTTTGGACAACAAGGGGTTCAATTTCAAGGGAGAAGGTGGAGAGCTGAATGCCTACAAAGATTCCGTTATTGTCCTCAAAGGTATCAAAAATGAACAATAAATATATATTGCAAGGTTCTACTGTATCTGGTTCTAGTGCTGTGGCATCCTCAACAGTTCATCAGTTACAGCAGACTAAGTTGTGGCACATGAGTGTTGCTTTCATCGGTGAAAGAGGAACGCATGTTTCTTCTTCAGTAGGTTTTCTTGGGGGATATAAGGTCAAGACTCTGGACTTTTGTGAGAACTGTGTGTTTAGGAAGCTACATAGAAGCAAGTTCTCAGCAGGAAAACACAGTACAAAGGCATCACTTGATTATATCCATTCTAGTTGCTGGGGTTCATCAAAGGTGGAATCATTGGGTGGTCCTGAATATTTTGTATCATTCATTGATGACCATTCAAGGATTACTTGGGCGGTGATGCTGAAACACAAAAGTGAGGCATTTGAAAGTTTAAAGCAGTGGAAGACTCAAGTGGAGAATAAGACATGCAAGAATATCAAGAGGCTTCGAATAGGTAATGGTCTGGAATTATGCTGGTCAGAGCTTGTACATTCTGTAAGAATGAGGGTATTTCCAAATATCACACGGTCAAGAAAACACCTCAGCAGAATAGTGTAGATGAGAGAATGAATCGAACTCTTTTGGAGAGGGAAAGATGCATGTTCTCTAATGCTGGTTCATCAAGGGGATTTCGGGCAGAGGCAGTAAGTACAACATGCTACGTAATCAAAAGAAGTCCTCACACAGGGATCAATCTCAAGACACATGTTATGATATGGTCAGGCAAGCCTGCTGACTACTGGGTTCTAAGGGTCTTTGGAAGCATACTTTACTATCATGTTAGTTAAGGGAAACTACAACCAAGAGCCAAGAAGATAGTGCTTGTGGGGTATGGTGATGGGGTGAAGGGTTATAGAATTTTGTCATCAGTAGAAACAGAGTTATTCTCAACATAGATGTAGATTTCGATCAAAATCTATGCTCGGCTCAATAGTGAGAGAGATTGTTGAGTCTAAAACCAGTGCTGAATCTGAGAGGGCTGAGAAATAGGTGGAGCTTCAGGTCGAGTCAGCGGAGATGTAACACTTAGCTGATCCATGTCAGCACTTATCTGGTCTGGTTGTTGAACCAGAGTTGAAACCAAGCCAGTCAACTGAACAACTGTCAGCTGAGTGTCAAACAGCAGATATTGGTCAGTAGAGTATAGCTGTCAGTATAGCTAGAAGAACCAATTTTGGGGTAACTCCCAGGAGGTATGGTTTTGATGATATGGTCGGATATGCACTTCAAGGTGCAGAAGAAAAGAAGGTTTTGAACCTTCTACTTACAAGAAAGCACTGACATGTTCGGAATCATCTTAATGGCTTGATGCCATAGGAGATGATATGGAGTCATTACTAAAAATAAGGCATGGGATCTGGTCAAACATTCAGCTGATAAAAGAGTTGTTACTTGTAAATGGATCATCAAGAAAAAAAGAAGGAATTACTGAGGCTGGAGGGGTCAAGTATAAGGCACGTTTGGGTGAAAGGGGGTTCAATTGGAAAGAAGATGTTGACTTTGATGAGATATTCTCACTAGTTGTCAGACACACTTCAATAATAGTGTTACTAACAATGGTGGCACAACAAGATCTTAAACTTGAGTAGTTAGTGTGAAGACAGCCTTTCTACATGGTGGGTAGATAAGGAGATATACATGACTCAGCTAGGGGGTCTCCAAGTTCCTAGAAAGGAAGATTTTGTGTGCATGTTGATGAGGTCCTTGTACGGACTAAAACAAGCTCCAAGGCAGAGGTATAAAAGGTTTGACAGTTACATAATCCATCTGGGTTATAGTAGAAGTCCATATGATTGTTGTGTGTATCACAGTTAGCTGAGAGATGGATCACATATCTATCTTGTCCTATATTGGATGATATGTCGATAACTGCTGAAAAGAAGTCTGATCTCCAGATTTGGCATGTCTGCTGCAAAGCCAATAGATACTCCAATGGCATCTAATGTTCATTTGTCTGTTTATGCTTCACAATAAGCTGAGGAGAAGGAGTACATGTCAAAAGTTCTCTATGCGAGTGCAGTTGACAGTCTGATGTATGCCATGGTGTGCACCAGGCATGATCTGACTCATGCAGTTAGTGTTGTCAGCAGGGTTATGGCTCAACCTTGAAAAGAACACTGGAAAGCTGTGAAAATAATGTTCAAATACCTTAGGGGTACGGCTGATGTTGGTCTCATTTATGGAGGTGATACTCAAGGTTTGATCATAGGGTTCTGTGATGTTGATTATGCACGTGATGTGGGCAGTAGAAAATCTATGACTGGGTATGTTTTTAGATTGGGAAATTCAGTTGGCAGCTGGAAAGCAACTCTTCAGGCCACAATGGCCTTGTCAGCTGGATCATGTAACTGTCAAACCTCTTATACCACTGCATTGGTGCTTGTTTTAGTCCATACAAGGACTTCTTCAACTTGCACACAAAATCTTCCTTGCTGGGAACTTGGAATCCTTCTGGATGAGTCATGTATATCTCATTATCAATCTCACCATGTAGGTTGTCTTCACATCTAACTGCTCAAGTTCAAGATCCTCTTGAGCCACCATTGCTAGTAACACTCTGATTGAATTATGTATGACTACTTGTGAGAATATCTCATCAATATGCACCCCTTATTTCTGACTGAACACTCTTGCAACCAAACATGCATTATACTTGACCCATTCTGCCTCAATCATTCATTCTTTCTTTTTGAAGATCCATTTGCAGGTAACAACTCTTTTATCAGCTGGATGGTTAACTAGATCCCAAGTCTGATTCTTCAGTAATGACTCAATTTCATCTCCTATGGCGGCAAACCATTGAGATGCTTCAAAATATGTCACTGCTTCCCTATCAGTAGATGGTTCAAAATCATCCACTTTTTCTACACCTTGAAGTGCATATCCAACCATATCATCAAAACCATACCCCTTGAGAGGTACCCCAACATTGGTTCTTCTAGATCTGCTGACATCTTTACTCTACTGACCAATATATCATTGATGCTTAGATGACCCATGTTCAGCTGACTGGCTTTGATCCATCTTTGGTTTAGTAACCAGATCAAATGTGTGCTGACTTGGATCAGCTGAGTGTTGCATCTCATCTGACTCTACCTAAAGAACCAACTGGTTCTCAGCCCTTACAAGTTCAGCACTGGTGTCAGTCTCAGCATTCCTCCCCACTAATGAGCTGATCATAGAATTTTCATCAAAGACCACATCTCTGCTGAGTATGACCATGCTCTCTGCTTATGACCAAATTCTATAACTTTTCATCCCATCATCACACCCCACAAACACTCCTTTCTTGGCTCAAATTTCCTTTCACTCACATGATAGTAAATTATGCCCCCAAAAGCCCTTAGAATGGTGTCTTGACATTGATCCATGCTGAAGACTCCTATTGATTAAGTACCATGTTGTACTTACAGCCTCTGCCTAAAATCCCCTTGATAAACCCGCATTAAAGAGCATACATTTTTCCCATTCTAGAAGAGTTTGATTCATTCTCTTAGCTACACCATTCTGCTGAGGTGTATTCATGATTGTGAGATGTTTGGAAATACCCTCATCCTTACAGATTGTATCAAACTCAGACCAGCAGAATTCCAGACCATTATCAGTTCAAAGCCTTTTTATTTTCTTGCTTGTCTGATTCTCCACAAGAGCCTTCTATTGCTTGAAATATTGGATGACTCACTCTTGTGTTTCATCACCAACACCCAAGTCATTCTTGAATAATCATATATAAATGACACAAAATACCTATGACCACCCAATGATTCCACCTTTGATGAACCCCTTGAAATTGAACCCCTTGCTGTCTAGTAGACAAAGGGATATCATATTCTTGGTCATCTGTCGGACATGTCTAACATCTTTCAGTATGCAGAATCTACCATCATTTGTCGTCAGTTGAATAGAGCCAATTCCACTATCTTACAGACCTTGTTGTTTGCCATAGCAATATGTCCACCATCTATCTGCTCATAACTAGAAAACCACTCCTTATGTGGACAAATATTATAGGATGCTCCAGAATCTAAGATCTAGACATCAGCATTATGTGCTAAATCTCCAGCAACTAGAACCAGATCCTCATCAGAATGCTCAGCAGCAACAACTGTTGTGCAAGAATTACTCTAGTGACGCCTTTTCTTCTTTGGAAAATTGGACTTCCAATGTCCCTTCTCTTTACAGCAATTACAGACATCTATGTGTTTTGGACCTTTAAACCCTGCCTTAATGGAACTCTTCTTTCTAGATTGCCCATGCCCCCTTACATTGCTGCTGACTTCTAGTCCAACAACCTGACTGTCTTTTCCTGCAGCCTTGTGTCTTGGCTCCCTTGTATTCAAGGCTAACCTTACATTTTCCAAAGTCACTGTATCTTTCCCCACTATAAAAGACTGCACAAAGTTCTCATATGATGCAGGAAATGACACCAACTGGATTAGGGATGCATCTTCATCTTGAGTTTTTACATCAATATTCATGTGATCAAGTAATATTGTGTTCAGCTAATCAAGATGTTCCCTCATCTAACCTCTTTCATGCTTTCTCAGACTAAACAGTCTCTGCTTCATCATCAACTTGTTGGTTATTGACTTAGTCATAGACAAGATTTCAATCTTTGTCCACAACTTGGCAGCTTTGTCTTCCTCAGCAACTTCAATGATAACATCATCATATAAGCACAACATGATTGTTGAATATGCTTTCTCTTCTAGACTGGCATAATCTACAGAACTGGCATCTCCTTTACATAAAGGAGTCCATAATGCTTGTTTCTTTACCAAGGCCCGCGTCTTGATTTGAGACAGAGTAAAATTGTTTCTTCATGTAAATTTATCGATTTTTACACTAACTGCAGATATCTTTCTTGTCAAAGAACAAAACTTTTATCTCAGAAGTTTAGCACCGGTGATGGTCTTGGTGAAGATAAATTATTTTGTTCAAACAAATGATTCCCAAACAAAACCTGATCTCTCTGATACTAGTTTGTTATAACCATGGACAAATGAATCAAGATGCAAAAGATAAATACAGAAGCAATGTAACGTAATAATCATAGAAAAAAAACAAGAAGAAAACAAGATTTAACATGGTTTCCGTCATTGTGCCGACTACTCCACGGATAGAAAATAGATATTTTACTATGCACTGAAATTCAAATTTTTACACAATTTTCATTGATCATTACAGTTGGTATTTATAGGCATAGATCCCTAAACCTAACCTCCAAAGGATCTTTGCCCTAGAAGTGGGTCTTTCTGCCGACCCAACTCAGCTGATCAACATCCAGACGTTGAACTCAGTTGTATCCAAGAACCTCAACAGGCTACTGACACTAGAAGAAACATAGCAGACTCCACCAACTGCCTTTCACAGACTTAAATACACTTCTCAGCTGCCCATAACTCAGCTGCCTTAACAGATTAGTTATACCAGAATAGAGATCAAGTCACACTGCTGACAGCGACAACCATATTAACCAATACATTAAGAGCCTCTAGGAACAAAAGGAAGAGAATGTGAGAGAGGGAATCACATTGCCTAATCCTTCTCTCCATTTTGAATTCATTAGATGCACTCCCGTCGATCAAGATAGAGATACGTGCCACTGATATGCATCCTTTCGTCTAAATCCTCCACTTTGTGCTGAAGTTCATTTTCTCAATTATGGAATCTAAAACCGCCGTAATTTACTGAAAAATCATTTTCAAAATCTGCCTTGAATATTAAAGCTTGTCTTTAGATGTTTTTCAAGAGATCGATCACCTCATTTGTATTCAAGACTCCATCGAGAATATGTCTTCCTTTTATAAAGGCAGTCTTTCATTGGTCAATAAAAGTGGGGTTGTTTCAGCTAACAGTTTAGCAATGTTTTTATATAACTATGTAGAGAATGAACATACAGAGGAGTGAGCTGGCAATTTGGAATGCAGTGATTGGTTGGAATGATATCACTCTATCCAATCATAACTCTAGTCTTCTTTATATGTAATAAGTCAAAGAGTATATAAAGAGAAGATACAAAATATCTAGAGTTAGTTAGTTGAATATTCCAGAATAAAAATCCAGTGTAAAATCTCTACAATGTTTTGATTCAGTTTTATCTTCTTCTTCAGTTTTCCTATTCTTCTTCATGGTATCAGAGCTCAAATCTGCTGCTCATCTCTGATTTTGTTGTTTTTTTCTATCATTTTCTTTGTGTTCGTAGCTCGATTTTGTGCAAAAATGAATCAAAATCAAAACGGTGATATCACACCATCTCATCCTTTGTATCTGCATCCGAATGAAAATCCGTCGATTGTACTGGTTCAACCGCCACTTTCTGAGAAGAATTACCATGGTTGGAGCAGAGCTATGCATATGAAGTTATTATCGAAGAACAAGCTCGGACTGGTGGATGGAACAGTTCCGATGCCTGTGAATGATGATCGGTTGCAAGGAATTTGGATCCAGGTAAACAATATGGTACTCTCATGGATTTTGAACTCTGTAATTCTGACAATCGCGCAAATTGTGATGTGGTCAAACATAGCCAGAGAAGTTTGGAATGAATTGCATGTTCGGTTCTCCACCGGCGACTCATTTCGTGTTGTAGACATTCAAGAGGACGTATTCGCTCTTAAACAATGTACCAACACTGTGACTGAGTTTTATACAAAATTGAAGAACCTTTGGGAGGAATCCACTATGATTAGACCTATACCTGTATGTCCTTGTGGCCACAATAATCAGGTTTTCTGTAATTACATAGAAGCTGATTATGTAATTCGTTTCATAAGAGGACTTAATGATACCTTCGAGCCTGTTAAATCTAAGGTTTTCCTGATGCAACCCCTTCCTGATATAAATGAAGCGTTTGCTATAGCTGTTAAGTTTGAGAGACAGATTCAGCATGGAAATGAGCACATTATTGCTCCCATAGCTATGCAACAGTCCTATCAGGGTAACTACATCAAACAACAACCTCCTAGACGCTCTATGATCACTCAAAATGCTGCACCTACTGGTTATATGTAGGACAATGGGAATATGAAGTTTATGCAATGCACTTGCTGCAACAGACAAGGCCACACAGAAGATAAATGTTACAGAAAACATGGTTTTCCACCAAACTTTAGACCAAGGAGACAAGCTAACTTGGTACATGACAGGACCTTTACTAGTGCTATTACAATCCTTAACCGGCAGTGTACCGGGTCAAATTGTAGCGTAATATGGTGAGTCAGGTGTCGAATCCTCAGGGAACAAAATGTAATTCAAAGTGTGGCTAAACACCAAGAAGCTGTTATTAACTCAATCTAAGTCGCAGTTTTTCCTTTTCCTTTTTAGTAACCGTAAAACAGTAAATAAAATTAAAACAGTAAATAAATGCATAAAACTAAAATGATATATATAGATACATAAATATATATATATATATATATATATATATATATATATATATATATATATATATATATATATATATATATATATATGTACCAATACAATATATAGGATATAAATACTAGTAATATATTTAGAAACTAGCCAAGAATATGTCATCAATCAAGATTCTTTTAGTAGAAATAGATGTGCTTGATCTTTCCTTATTTTAAGGTTAATCAATTATATATAAACCGTGTACTCTAAGCTAGACAACTTCTCTCTCACACGAGCGTATGAAATTGTCATATGTCAAAAGTCCTCTCATCCAATGTCATCCTCAAGCTCGGGAACTCCGTTTTGTCATACGGTCGGTATTTTGAGTATTGCTCAATTAAACAGGTGATTTTAACGTGATAATATCTTGAGTCCAATTTTCAATAAGATTTGTTTTTCTAGGACAAATCTGCCCCCGGGTAGGAAATAGGATTCCGTTTGTCAGGCGGCCATTTTTACCCTCCGGTCTTTCTATTCGTGATCGCGTATCCTAACTTCTCTGGTCAATTCATCATTAGGTTACGATTCTTGTTAAATCGAGTAGCTAATTCAATTTTAACTTTTCATTAAGCGTAAATAGAAAGAGATTCATTATAATCGATTTTAATTCAATTTTAACATAGTCATCATCTATTTCCCTAAAAAGATAAAACTAATTAAATTTCATATCTTGGCTAGATATAGAGTTAGCCTAATATCATTATAACTAATATATAGATACTAATATAAATAAACAAACATAAATACATTAAAAAGTTACCAGATTACAATTGTAGCGTCAGAGCCGTATTCTCCGGAAATAACAACTCCTTTAGCAACAACGAGCCTTGATAATCCTTCTAAGTATTACACGAGACTTATACTACATTATTATTTCGGCAGAATGCCTTTTAGGTATTTACATAACTAGAAACTAGATTAAGATAATATATATATATATATATATATATATATATATATATATATATATATATATATATATATATATATATATATATATATATTGGTACACTCCACAAAGCCTGCAAATGAGCTGTATTTGTAGGCCAAGGCAGTAGGCCGGCGCGGGCCGGGCATGCACCGGCGCGGGCCGGTCAAACAGTGAAGATTCTTTGGTGTCAGAGCCCACGTGCTGATTGCAGAGAGATTCCGGCTCGGGCCGGTCTTCTTCGGTTCGGGCCGGACTTTGAAAAATATCCGTCTTCGGTTTTCTACTGTTTCGATCTTAATTCTTCAGTTTTTCATCACACGTACCCTGAAACAGTCAAAAACACGAGCCACAGTAATTCTGACCACAATAACTATAAGTTTTTCTAAAATTATAACGATAATATCTATTTATAACGATTTATATTTTTATGAGTTTTTAGATATATTTTTATAGAATTTATACGATATTATCGTAAATATGATATAAAAAGTCATATAATATAGTTATATTTTTATCATACATCAACTACTCCCCACTTAGTTTTTGATCGTCCTCGAGCAAAATAAGCGATAATATATAAAATGTTATAATGCAAATAATATAGTTCTTCTAGACTAAATTTCTAACTTAGTAATGTATGTTGTCAATATTATAATTTTATTAATTTTATCTATCTAAGATTATTAAAAAGATAAAAAGTGTGTATAACTTAATAAATTAGTTATAAAATATTATCTAAATGAAATTCTACATGAATTACTTAATAAATATAAAATAAAATACTTAGAATAACTTTATAATCGCCACTATATGAAATTTCGGAATCAAGGACTAAGTCAAGTAGTTGGCAAAATGACTTATAACGTTCAGGTTCAAGGTGTTTGGCTAATCGAAAGGATAAGAAAGGAAAATCAAAAGAATAGAAGCAAGCCGTACGTACTTACACCTTCAACTTTTGATCAAAAATATCTTGATCAGTAACATCCTGACACTGTTTTCAAAATTTAATTCTAATAACCATATTTTTTTCATTTTTCCCTTCTCTCTTTTTTTTTTATTTTTTTTATTTTTATAGAATACTAACATATCCGAACTCATTGCCAGAATCGACTATCATTCAAGCGTCATGAGGTGAGAACGAATACATCAGCACCTAACTATTCCAACTTTTTCTTTTTCTAGAGAATAACAATATTTGATAAAAGATTGTCTTCCGAATAATATTTATTCCAATCTCAGGATATACCACTATTGAATTTCGATGTCGTCACCGCTATCCATAAGCACATACTAAACTTGCGGGATTTCAAGGAAATGTAGACCATTTTAAGTTAAGGGTCGGTTATATCTAGTTAATCATAATGGCTAATTTCGAGTGAGGTCTTGATCACTCTACAAGGCTGAGGTGGGGACAAAAATTGGAAATTACGTTCGGGTAGGCTTATTTGGCCATAGTTAGTCAAAGTAATGCCAAAAATCTCATCATTCCTAATCCGATTCCAAATTCATACTTGTCTTGAAAAGAAAATCATTCTAAAATTTTATTATAATTATAAGTAACTTTTGTCTAATTTCAAAAAAATAATATTTCATACGATTTATCTAGGTATACATACTTAAAATCTTGATAAAAATCTAAAATAGATATAAATAATATAGAAATAATATATCGAGATTACTTTACTTAGTTAAAAAAAAATATTCTATCCAAATATACTATCCATATTATAATAATTATTTCGTTTATTTCCTTAAGAATAATTAAACTAAGTGTTTAAGCATTTGATATATTAAATTCAATTTATTTACTAACCAATCTCTACTCCCCACTTACGAATTGGCATCGTCCCGATGTCTAATGGGTAGTAAACATTTGGTTTAGAAAATAAAATGAATTTTGTAACGGTTAAATATTTTACGTGTCATACAGACGAGCGTTTATATAATATAGCATAAAGGCAAAACATAGTAAAACAACACACAAATATATTACAAAATTAAAAGAAAGTACAAGTTAACTACTATATATATATATTTTAAAAAAACATAAAACTTAATCTAATTCTACTCCTATCATTCTTAAATCTTCAAGATTTCTATAATAACGGTCCATCAACCTAATTCCTAGAAATGATGCGTTTGAATTCTCTCTTTGTTGTCCATCGGGATTTTCGGATAACCACCTAGTTGTTCCCATCTTAATTACCTTCAAACATTCATCCTGAGATTTGGTTGTGCTGTCTCCACATTTTCCATTATGTTCACTTTTTCCACAGATTCTACATCTCATTACAAATCTTGCCCTTCTCTTTATAGCACTTCTCGATTTTCCATTACAAAGATCTCTTTCTCTGATTTCGCTTATCAGCTCCTTGTTTAAATTAAAAACTAAGGCTTATTTTCTAAAGGCAACATCTTTATCTAAACCTAATTTTAAAAGTAAAATAAAAACTTCTATTCTATCTATAAAAGGCATTCTAGTTCTTTAACGTCTATCCTGTAAAAGATGAAACTAATTAAATTGCATACTAAAAAGTGAATTAAAAAGATAGTACCCGTAATCGGCTGAGTTTAGAATTCCTGCTTCCTTAATCTGTTGGAGGGTCGTTAAGCAACAATATTTCTTCTGCTGTACCCTTCGCCTTCCACAAAAAGCTTTACCCTGTGACCATTGGCTATGAAAGTTGTTTTTCCATCAGTTAGTTCAACAACTCCAGACTTATAGACTTTAGTTATGTCATATGGACCTGTCCATCTTGATTTAAGTTTACCTGGAAATAACTTTAAATGTGAATTGTATAAGAGTACTCGATTACCTACATGGAACTCATGACGATAGATTTTCTTGTCATGGAAAGCTTTCGTACGTTCCTTGTAGATTCGAGCATTTTCATAAGCATCGAGGCAAAATTCTTCTAGTTCATTTAACTGAAGTAATCTATGATCACCGACAGCTTTTGGATCAAAGTTTAGAAATTTAATAGCCCAGAAAGCTCGGTGTTCTAATTCAACTGGGAGATGACAAGATTTATCAAAAACTAATTTATAAGGGGAACAACCAATTGGTGTTTTAGAGGCTGTTCTGTATGCCCATAATGCATCATCTAGTCTTTATGCCCAGTTTTTACGATTTGAGTCCACTGTTTTCTCCACAATTCTTTTAATTTCCCTATTAGATACCTCTACCTGTCCACTAGTTTGCGGATGATAGGGTGTTCCAAGTTTATGAGTTACACCATACTTCTCAATTATCTTAGTAAATGGTCGGTTACAAAAGTGTGATCCTCTATCACTAATGATAGCCCTTGGAATGGCATATTTTGTAAATATATTCTTTTTAAGGAACCTTAGCACAACCTTGGTATCATTAGTGGGAAGAGCTTCAGCTTCTACCCATTTCGAAACATAATCAACCATTACTAAAATAATTTTTTTTCCAAAAGATATAGGGAAAGGTCCCATGAAATCTATGCCCCATACATCAAATAACTCACATTCTAAGATCGGTTGCATAGGCATTTCATGTTTTTTAGATATGTTTCCCCATTTTTGACATGATTCACAAGATTTTGCATATTTGTATGCATCTTTATATAGTGTAGTCCAATAAAAACCACATTGTAAAACTTTGAAAGCAGTTTTCCAACCTCCATGATGACCTCCTGCCTCACGATCATGGCAAAACGATAAAATACTTAAAATCTCATTATCAGGCACACATTTTCTGATTTTCCCATCCAAACATTTACGGAAAAGGTCTGGTTCTTCCTAGTAATAAAATTTTAAGTCATAAAAGAACTTTTTTTCTTCTGCCAAGTCCAGTGAGACGGAATGTAATTATAGGTAAGGTAATTCACAATATTCCCAAACCATGGTGAATTTTCCTTTGATGGTTTTCTAATTTTTAATAATTGCATGGTTGAGGGAGTATTGATTCTAAAAAGTTGTTCATCTGGAAAGGAATCTCGTATTTCATTTCCTATTCCCTTATCTTTCTCCATTCTACTTAGATGATCTGCCACTACATTTTCACTTCCTTTTTTATCCTTAATTTCAATATCAAATTCTTGAAGTAACAGAATCCATCTAAGAAGACGAGGTTTAGCATCTTTCTTAGTTAAAAGGTATTTCAGAGCTGAATGGTCTGTATAAATTATAACCTTAGAACCAACAATATATGATCTAAACTTATCTAAGGCAAAAATTACAGCCAACAGTTCTTTTTCTGTAGTTGCGTAATTAAGTTGAACTGCGTTTAATGTGTGAGATGCATAATAGATTGCTTTGAGTACTTTGTTATATCTTTGACCTAAAACAGCTCCTACAGGTAAATCACTTGCATCACACATAATTTCAAACGGTAAATCCCAGTCTGGTGATACCAGAACTGGTGCAGTAGTCAACTTCGCTTTTAGGGTCTTAAATGCTTCCATACATTTATCATCAAAATTAAATGGTACTTCCTTTTCAAGCAAATGGCTTAAAGGCTTTGCTATCTTCAAAAAGTCTGCAATAAATCTTCTATAAAATCCAGCATGTCCAAAAATCCTCTTAGAGTTCTTAAATTAACTGGTGGAGGTAATTTTTCAATTACTTCGACTTTAGCTTTGTCCACTTCAATACCTATTTCAGAGATTCTATGACCTAGAACAATTCCTTCTGATACCATCAAATGACATTTTTCGCAGTTTAAAACTAAATTGGTATCTTCACAGCGTTGTAACACTCGTTCTAAGTGTGATAAACATTCATCGAAGGAATCTCCGTATACACTAAAGTCGTCCATAAAAATTTCTAAAAACTTCTCGACCATGTCAGAAAATATAGCCATCATACATCTCTGAAATGTAGCTGGTGCATTACATAAGCCAAAGGGCATTCGTTTATAAGCAAAAGTTCCATAGGGACAAGTGAAAGTAGTCTTTTCTCTCTCTCCTGCTGCAATGAATATTTGTAAGTATCCTGAATAGCCATCTAAGAAACAGTAATACTTATGTCCACTTAATCGTTCCAACATCTGTACTATGAATGGAAGTGGATGATGATCTTTCTTAGTATGATCGTTCAGTTTCCGAAAATCAATACACATTCGATATCCTGTAATTTCCCTTGTCGGAATCCATTCATTTTTATCATTTTCCTTTTCCGTGAAACCTCCTTTCTTTGGTACCACTTGAGTTGGACTCACCCATTCACTATCAGATATGGGAAAGATCATCCCCATTTCCAATAGCTTAATAACCTATTTCTTAACAATAGTTTGCAAATTTGGGTTGAGGCGGCGTTGTGGCTGAATACAAGGTTTACCTCCCTCATTTAGAATAATTTTATGAACGCATATCTCAGGGCTAATTCCTTGAATATCTGCCACTGTCCATCCAAATGCTTTCTTATGATTTCTTAACATTCTTAGTAATTGATCTTCTTGTTCATTTGTTAAGGTTGATGAAATAATAATCGGAAGTAGATTATTATTTTCCAGAAAAACATATTTAAGATTAGAAGGAAGTGTTCTCAATTCCAGATTCCTTGGTGGATCTTCTACTGAAGGTTTTAGAACTGGTCCTTCTAGTTCTAATTCCAAATACTTATGCCATGGATGCTTAGAAAACAGTCCCTTATTAAGATAAAGGATTACTTCTCTCATTTCAGTATCATTTTCATCTTCTTTATAGATAGATAATGCCAAACATTCTTCTAGTCTATCTTCATAATCTTGTAATTTGACATCACAGATAGTAGATAATTTATCTATAAAAGAACATGATTCTGGTGATTTGTATGGATGATTCATAGCCTTAAAGATATTGAAAGAAACTTCGTCTTCATTAAATCTTAGTATTAGTTCTCCTTTTTGAACATCGATTAACGTTCTTCCTGTAGCTAGAAATGGACGACCTAGAATAAGTGGCGCTGAATATCCTTCTTCCATTTCCATAACCACGAAATCTACTGGAAAGTAAAATTTGTCAATCTTAACCAATACGTCCTCGATGACTCCTTTAGGATGTTTAATCGATCTATCTGCCATTAGAAGAGTCATTTCAGTATTTGTAAGCTCTCCTATACCCAGTTTCCTATAATCCTCATAGGACATGAGATTAATACTTGCTCCAAGATCACATAGCACTCTTTTAAACAAAAATCCTCCAATTTCACATGGAATTGTAAAATTACCAGGATCTTTAAGTGTAGGAGGTAACCTATGTTGTAATATTGCAGAACATTCTTCATTAAGGCAAATATTCTCATATTCTTCTAACTTTTTCTCGTTTGATAGGATATCTTTAAGAAACTTTCCATAGGTAGGCATATTGATTAATGCTTCTATAACAGGAATATTGACAGGAATATGACGAAAAGTATCAAGGAAACGAGCATACTTCTTATAAATTTTTATCTTTTTAATTTGATCTTTAGGTGGGTAAGGTAAAGATTCCAAATCTATAACCATTGGTTCTGAAGTTATTTTCTCTTTTCCTTTTTCCTTAAATCTTTGAGAATCAACTGGTCTCCATGTTTCATTATCATACGATCTTTTCTTTGAAACATCTTCTGTATCAATTTTTCCTTTTTCGGTTATTGGCAAATCTTCCTTCTTTTCTTCAGTATTGTTTTCTCTAACATGTTCCTTAAATAAGGTTCTTAGGTCTTTATCCATTGGATCTTTTAGAATCCTAGGGACTTTAACCCATTCCTCATTCTTACTTTCAGGTTCAACATTACTATTTTGTCTTAAGAAATCTTCAATAATTTCTTCTTCCTCATCAGTAAATTCAAGTTCGTCCTTTTCCTTTATAAAGTTACCATTTAAATCATTTTCTACTTCATTATTTCCAGAATTTTCTGCTTCAGTATTCCTACAGAGTTTCCTACTTCTGGTAACAACATCGTTCACCTCTCTCGGGTTTCTTTCAGTATTACTTGGTAATCCTCCTGGAGATCTACTGTTTTTACGTTCTCCTTCTCTACTCAAGTGATCTTCCATATTTCGAATTGATGCTTCTATAGTTCTCATTCTGGTATCATGTCCACTCATGGATGTTTTCAACGTACTCATATCCTTAGTGATTGTACCTATAGAAGTCATCATTGTTTCCATATTTTGAGCTTGAGTAGATACTACACCCATCATATTTTCCATTAGTTTCTCCCATTTATCAATTCCTTCAAGTTGAGTTGAACTTTGGGTGACTGGTATGCTTTGAGTAGTTTGTTGTGGATACGATCTAGGTAATGATTGTAGATTTTGATTTGCGGCATCTCCTTGATAAACAGGATTACTATATGAATTCTTATACTGAATTGGATACGGTGGTTGTCCTTGCTTACTAGGGTTTTCAGACCAACGAAAAGTAGGGTGATCTCTTCTAATAGCATTAAAAGAGTTTGAATACACGTTGTTCAGATTCCTATGCTGTTGAAGAAAACTTACCTCTTCCCTCGAATAGCCTTTAACTTCTGGTTCTTCTATTCCTAACGACACATTATCATGATTCGAGTATTCATTTGTTATGATAGTTTCTGACTTTACATTTTTACTAGCTTGTAAGCCGTCAAATTTCCTATTCAAATTCTCCAAGTGTGCTAGAACTTCCGTATTCGATGAACATTCTCCTGCAAAGGCTACTTTTCTGGTGCTAGAACCGGTTTCCCACATTCGATTATTTTTGGAAATCTTTTCAATAGCATCGTAAACTACTTGGGCTTCACTCATCATTAAAGAACCACCACATGCATGATCTACATCTGCACGTGAGTCTTTCCTTAGTTTACGACAGAAAAGTTGGATTTCCATATCTAAGGAATAACCATGATCGGGACAAGCTCTTAATAGCTTCTTAAATCTTTCCCAAGCATTCCTGAGCGTTTCTTCAGATCCTTGTCTAAAGTTAGCAATCTCGACTTTTAATTCCAAGTTTCTACCAGGAGTAAAATACTGCTTTAAGAACTCGGTTTGAATCTCCTCCCAACTAGTCAACGATTGATGTGGGAGTGACATAAACCAATCTCGTGCTCTTCTTTTTAAAGAAAAAGGAAACATAGACATCCTCGTTAATTCACGATGAGCACCCTGACTTTTGGATGTATTACACAATTCTTCAAAAAGATAGAGATGATGATGCGGATCTTCATCATCTTCTCCTAGAAATTGGGTCTTGTGTCAATTAAACCAAAAAGATGAGATTTAATTTCGAAATTTTTCGCTCCTTCATTAGGTAAAAGAATAGGATTATTAGTCTGATTTCTCCTTACAGTTTGATCACAGATAGGTCTCGGGTTTGGTATGTTTGGATTAT
Source organism: Gentiana macrophylla (assembly GCA_026214975.1). Lineage (NCBI taxonomy): Eukaryota > Viridiplantae > Streptophyta > Magnoliopsida > Gentianales > Gentianaceae > Gentiana > Gentiana macrophylla. The sequence goes on along the minus strand of CM047809.1, from coordinate 76,479,616 downwards.
TACGATTATTTTGGTTCCGATTCTGATTATTTCTATTTTGATTATTTGGTATTGGTAGATTCTGATTAAGGTTTTGTCAATGTCCTTGGGCATGAGCAATCCCTTGTTCAGGTGTTTCATCACTAGTTTCGGCCATTCTCGTATTTCGATTTGAAGATGATTCTTGGTCAGGATTTTCCTGACTAGTATGACCTTGTTTACTCTCTACTTTAATCGCTGTAGTGTTGTTTATGTCGCTTTATAAGGAGTGAGTGGGGCCTTACCGCTTCTGGTCATCAACTATCGAAAATAGAAAATAACACGAAATTGATAGTAGTAAAAATTGGTAACTTACTTATAAGGTAGGTACCAACAAAAGAAAAAAGAAATGTGATAAGAAGAGTGTTGACTTATCCTCATGAATTTTGAGCTAATACAAGTAGTAACCATAGACACAATGAAAAAGCGTCGTGTCCCCGGCAACGGCGCCAGAAAGCTGACAGGACCTTTACTAGTGCTATTACAATCCTTAACCGGCGGTGTACCGGGTCAAATTGTAGCGTAATATGGCGAGTCAGGTGTCGAATCCTCAGGGAACAAAATGTAATTCAGAGTGTGGCTAAACACCAAGAAGCTGTTATTAACTCAATCTAAGTCGCAATTTTTCCTTTTCCTTTTTAGTAACCTTAAAACAGTAAATAAAATTAAAACAGTAAATAAATGCATAAAACTAAAACAGATATATATAGATACATAAATATATATATATAAATATATAAATACATATATATATATATATATATATATATATATATATATATATATATATATATATATATATATATATATATAGTACCAATACAATATATAGATATAAATACTAGTAATATATTTAGAAACTAGCCAAGAATATGTCATTTGAATCAAGATTTCTTTTAGTAGAAATAGATGTGCTTGATCTTTCCTTATTTTAAGGTTAATCAATTATATATAAACCGTGTACTCTAAGCTAGACAACTTCTCCTCACACGAAATGTATGAAATTGTCATATGTCAAAAGTCCTCTCATCCAATGTCATCCTCAAGCTCGGGAACTCCGTTTTGTCATACGGTCGGTATTTTGAGTATTGCTCAATTAAACAGGTGATTTTAACGTGATAATATCTTGAGTCCAATTTTCAATAAGATTTGTTTTTCTAGGACAAATCGCCCCGGTAGGAAAAGGATTCCGCTTGTCGAAGCGCCATTTTTACCCTCCGGTCTTTCTATTCGTGATCGCGTATCCTAACTTCTCTGGTCAGTTCATCATTAGGTTACGATTCTTGTTAAATCGAGTAGCTAATTCAATTTTAACTTTTCATTAAGCGCAAATAGAAAGAGATTCATTATAATCGATTTTAATTCAATTTTAACATAGTCATCATCTATTTCCCTAAAAAGATAAAACTAATTAAATTTCATATCTTGGCTAGATATAGAGTTAGCCTAATATCATTATAACTAATATATAGATACTAATATAAATAAACAAACATAAATACATTAAAATGTTACCAGATTACAATTGTAGCGTCAGAGTTGTATTCTCCGGAAATAACAACTCCTTTAGAAACAACGAGCCATGATAATCCTTCTAAGTATTACACGAGACTTATACTACATTATTATTTCGGCAGAATGCCTTTTACGGTATTTACATAACTAGAAACTAGATTAAGATAATCTATATATATATATATATATATATATATATATATATATATATATATATATATATAAGTGATATATATATATATGTTGGTCCCTTGGAAAGACTTGGATAAGTTTAGAGGGGGGGTGAATAAACTTATCACTAAAAACTCGGAGTTAAAACAAACTCAAGAAGTTTCAAGAGAGTTCTCGATGTCTCAAGAGATCATTGATGATTCAAGAGAGTGCGAGATGTCTCAAGAGCCTCTTGACTCAAGTTTCTTCAATATGTTGCAATGAAATATAAGAGTATAAGCCTTTTAAATATGTTGTGTCTTGGTGTTAAACCAAGTATTGAATACTCGGTAGTGACTTGTGTGTATATGAGTCAAGATGAAGGAGTGAATATGATAAAGATTAAAATGCACTAAGTAAATAAGACACAGAATTTTATAGTGGTTCCAGGTGGTGTAATCTCGTCACCCACTCTTCTCCTGTGGTGTGTAGGAGGAAATTCACTAGAGATCTTTGATGTAGTCATATTACAAAGATTCCTAAGTTGTTTGTCCTTCACCAATGACTATGGCTTCACAAACTACAAGAAACTTGAATAAGGTGGTATTGCTCCTCCAAGCTTCTCCACTTTGGTCCTTCAAGGGTAGAATTGCCTCTTCACCACCTCCACCACAAACACAAATCCTTCACACTCCAAAGTGCTTCACCGCTCTAGTAGCAGATTGTAAAAACAAGATTTGAATCAACTAAGTGATTCGTCTTCAAAGAGACTTGATCAAGAGGGGTGATCAAGACCTCGAGAACTTCAAGTGATTGACTTGATGTAACTTGATAGCTTATGTCTTGTTACACTTGAAGTTAATTCTAGATCTTGCAATTTCAGCTTCAGCAGAGTATTGTTCTTGATTTAAGTTCAGCAGGGTATGCAACACTCTATAAATTTATTGATCTTTCTGTTGAAGAGATTTCTTTTAATTTGATCTTCAAGGATTTTCCTTTCTGTATTTTTCTATTTTATTTCTTCTTATTCTCGCCTTCCTTTTTTTAATCTGATCAGGAGTCTTATATTTATAGTCTCCAGTCCTTGAAAATAGCCGTTGCTTTTGTCCTTTTTGACTTCTGATGGATGACAATCGAATCCTGCATCGACATCGTCGATCCGCTTTTTAATCGCCTTTCCAGTCGTTCCATTTGACTTCTGAATCTCTCCAACGTCTCTTTAATCTCAGCCATTCATCTTAAAAAGTATTTAAATGTCTCTTTCCATCGAATCTTGATCAGATAATGTATCTGTACTATCAGCAGAGTGTTTTACAAGGTCTACTGAGGTCAGATTAATTTATCTCCATTAATATATGATAAATCACATATTAATCTTTTATATCTAACTTTATTTGATTAAGTTAGATAACACCATTTCATCTTATAACTAAGTTCCAGTTCTTCAATCAACTTTTAGGAACTCAGACCTTCATCCATAGGTATATATGATCAATTTAGGTCACCACAGACTTGCCTAAATTTAAATCACATATCCTTATCCTTAGTTACTAAGTTTGGATCCTTAGCCTTCAATAACTAAGTTTGAAACCTTAGCCTTCAATAACTAAGTTTGAAACCTTAGCCTTCAATTCTCAAGCATCTGCTTTGGTCCTCTACGAAGTCTCACCGACCTCTCAAGAGTGCACACGTTAAGTCTGGCCGACCTGCATAAATATCGACCTATGAAGTCTCACTCGACTCTACTCGGTGGACTTCAAGATGCTGCTTGTTTGATCAAACCTATACAAGGATCAAACTCTAGTAAATCCTATACATCATATGTAGATATCTTTTTGCCTTTGCATACTATAACAGCTAGTAAGACACTCATCACCAAAACCTGAGGATTGTTAAAAGGATGCACAACAATTCTTCATAAAATTCTTTTTATTAAACATTTGTCCAACAATTTCCCCCTTTTTGGTGATGATGTCAATACCCTCACTTACAGCAAAGCAAAAAGATTAAAAGCAAAAACAGAACAAACTAGGTCAATACCCATTAAAATCAGTTGTTCAATTAATACAGTCTAGATGCAGCAGGGGTAGATTTTCTCATTTGATAAATCTTCTTCAGCATTTCTTCATATACTTTGTCTCCCATTGTTTCTTTGCAAAGATCCTAGCTACCTCATTTGCTTCTGCTCATTTGCTTCTGCTGTATTCCCTTCTTCCCCCTTATTGACATTATCAACAAAATGGGCAGCATACCAAATGCAATCTTCTGTGTAATTATCTTCTTCCCCCTTTGATACTATCCTTGTATCAACTGCAGTAATTCTTGAATGCAGGGTCTACTCCAGTAGGTTGATCCTCTTAGTGACTTTAGGATCTAATACAGCAGGTTGAAGTGCAGTAGCAGGCTCAGCTGGTCTAGGGATTTCACCAAGCTTGTCAAGTTTTTGATGAATGGACGTCAACTGATCTTTCAGAAACTTATCTTTCAAAGTATTTCCCTGCTTGATTCCCCTCATATCTAGTATCAAATCATTTACAGCATTTTGAGTAGATATGAAATTTGAAGTAACTGTATGAGCAGATTGTTTGTTTTCATTCACCAGTTTCATCAGTTCTTCAAATCTTTGTTCTTGTCTATTCAAATTAGTTCTTAACTGTTGCATATCATGCCTCACAGTCCTTAACTCATTTAATTCTTCTACTGGTACCTTGACAGTTATTCTTTTACCAGTAGCCTCATCGGTAGGCTCCACTACAGTGGCCTGGTCTTCTAGTTCCAACCTTTGTTCAGGTTCTGTTTGAGACTCAGATGCCTGAACCATCATTTCACTTCTATGATATATCACGGTTTGGTCCTTTGTGGTAATAACAGCAGCTTCAGCAACTTGATTAACCACTTTTTGAACTTTAGTGACTTGATCAGTAAGAACACCATCACTAGATACTGGAGTCTCAACATCTTCATTTTCTTCTCCAAATATCCCGTCCAACATTTGTCCTACAATAATTTGAGGGACAACTTCATCTCCAGCAGTATTGGTAACAACTTGTGCAAGTTTTTTCTCATTGTGTGATCATGTTGTTTGATCTCTGGTATCGATAGATTCTTTGTCGAAGATCCTTACCTTGCTGACCTAGCTGATCTACAGTAGACTTCTCAACTTCTTTCAATGATCCTCCAACAGGAATATTTGTTTCTCCAACAGGAACTCCACTTCCTTCTCCTGGAAAAACTGATCCATCATCATTATCATCATCAGAATCAGAGGAATCATCATTATCATCAGGTCCAGATGAATTTTTGAAGTGAATGTTGTTGTTCTTTCTCTTTTCATCCAAGAGATTCATCAGTCTTGTTTGTAGAAGGGTGGTATCCAACAATTCATTTAGATTTTCTACACCCAGCTGACCAAAAGCCCAATGTTCAAAATCTGTCATAGACTCAACAGCTGGCTTTTGCTTCTGATACAAACCAAATTTCCAAGCAAAGTATTCAATGATTAACTGTATGTCTGGATTTACCCTTTTCTTTTTCTTCTTTACCTTTTCTATCTTCTCATAGGGCATCCATAACCCTGTCTTCTTTGAGGTGGGTTGATCAAACTGGTGATCCAATGGCTCTTCAGCCAGATATTTAGTGAATTCCATTTCTGCGTCTATTTCAAGGGAATCTTCCTGCAGCAATTCATGAATTCTCATCTCATCTTCTTCAATAATATTTTCTTCCTGAATTGCATGCTCATCAGCAAGGATATCAGTAGACTGATATTCCCCCTGAAATCTTGCTTCTTCTTCTCCAGGTGTTTCAGCATCTACAGCTGTCTCTTCCATTAGCACAGTTGTTTCATCTACAACTTCTTTTTTTCGATTCTGAGAACTGCTCAAGTTCTCTTTGTTTTATAAGAGTTTTCAACACTTTTCCTTTCCATGTTTCTTCTTTCTTAATGCTTCTTTCATCCTCTTGGACAAGGGTTGCTCATCTTCATTAATTTGAGCTTTTTCTCTTCTTGGACTTAGTAAACTTTGCTCCCATTTCGAGAGGATCTACAAGAACCTTTTTCTTTTCTTCTCTTTCACCGTGCAGACTTTAGTAGTTAAGGATTTACTTTCTTCAACAATTATCTTCTTTTTCCTTTTCTTTCTTACACTTCCCCACACAATGCCAAGCAGTTGTCCAAAACAATATCTTTTCTCTTCTTTTTTCTCTCTTTCTTTTGGTTCAAAGAGACTTCACTTTCTCGCACAATCTGTGACCTACCCCCCCACTACTACCATCACTAAAATCATCACTGTCTGAATCTTCATACTCTTCCAACTCTGGAATAACTGTTGTAATCTCTGCCTTGTACCTTGACTTGTTGATATCTTTTGGTGTAACATCGTATATAGCAAGGTGATTCAAGATAGATTGCACCAACAGTCCCAAAGGCTTTGTCTTGGTTCTTCTTACTTCATTCTTATCTTCTGAAAAGATTTTTCTTAAATAATAGATAAGATAACCAAATTTGATCAAACCTTCGCTTTTGCAAATGATTGTCATCAAATCTATTTTGGATCCACTCAGTTGTATCCAAACTACCACGGAATCCCAAAATGTTCTTTGCAAGAATCTTGCTCAAAAGTTTATATTCCAACCTTATGTGTCTGACATTTATGCTTGGAGTGGAGGGGATGGTATTGTTTAATTTTATTTGATCCACAAATTCCACTCTTTCGGTTCCTGCAATTTCTGGATGCCTGTGAGCATTATCGGCCGGTCCAAAACCATAAATTTCTCTTAAGGTATTTGAATCAACCCTGAAGGTGTTGTTGTTGACAGTTGTCTCAAAACTATCATCATCTTCTTCATCTATCTTCATGTTCTTCCAAAACTCAAGAACATTTACAAAAGATATCATTTCTAGACGATTGTTGAGTGCCTTTTCTAAACCAGGTATTCTCTTGATTCTTCGTCCTATGTTGATGGACAACTTAGTCAATCCACAATCTGAAACATAACTGGCAACGCTTTGACTGGTTCCAATTTGAACTTGGTCTGCCATTGATCTACTTCTCAGAAAGATATGTTGAGATTAATACTTTGAGATGAAAAGATTAGGAGATTTCGTTCACACGGTGAAAAGACAAAGAAAAGATATTGATCAGATGAATCTTGGTGTAAATGTATAAGCTAGTTAGTTGAATGTCAGAAAAACCATCGCTTCTCATTACTGTGCAATAAACCACGATTTGAATTGGGTTTTGTGAGATTCCGACACTTGGCCCATCAACTAACTTCATGATTTTTGTAACCGTCCGATCCACTAACTATGGTCATAAAGATCATTTTGGCGCGAATTAAGATTAACCATTAAAATGATTTGACCAGTAGACTGATGTACTTCTTCAGTAGATTGATTTCTCAAGTAGGTACGAGATAATCGAATGACTTTCAAGAGACTATGACAAGGAGATCCTCAAGAGTTCTTCGACATGAGCTTAAGCATCACGACTCGACAATTTGACTTTTGATTGGTAGAGTCACTGTTGAGCATTAAATAAGCTGCAAAACAAAATCAATGATTTTTGGGTACCCATATCTGTTTGGGTCCTTGATTGTTAGTGGCAAGTATGATTCTTTGTAAGTTTCCATAAGGTCTCCTTTTGAAAGTATCATACTTGGATTCATATGTGTACTCTACACTTCCATAGAATTTGTTGATAGGTTGTGTAGTAGTTACATGGGTTCTCTGGCTTTTTGGTCTGTAAATCTTCTTTGAATGATTTTGCTTGATAGAAGTAGATGCATAATCATTATAGTGCTGTTGGTTGTATACAACTTCATATTTGAGGAGTCTCATTGAGGTCTCTGCTGAGGATTTGTATAAGACCTCTCACTGAGTCCTCTCTTTGAATCCTAGCATTATGATTATACTTCTTATTTCTAGCAAATGGAGCAGAATATTCCAGTCTTCATCGGTAGGAAATAATCTACCTTTCCCCCTATGATAAGTATCCATAGAATGATCACCATTTCTGGATTTTGGATACTTGTTCTTGGAATATTTCTGACCATTCCTTTGTGGTCCAGCAGACTTGGTAGTAGATCTGCTATCAGCAGGTCTAGATGATACAACATTTTTCTTTTGGATTTATTTCTTTTTACGGATCTTTGTATTCTTCTTTGACTTGTGATTAGGCCTTTTGGAAATCTTCTCAAGACTTCACTTCGCTTTGCTTGAGAACCCTTTTGGAATTGGATTTTGTGCGGTATAAACTTAGGACCAATCCTCGGTACTAGGTTCAGTGCCTTCTTCGATCCATCCTCTTTGATTGTTGAGTTTCAAATCCTAGGCCTGTTCTATCTCCATATGGCTTGCCGATTTGAATGCAATGAAAGAAGAAGATGGTTCAACCAGATTCAGCTGCTACTGATGATTCAGTAGACTTGTGCTGATTCTTTTCAATCATCTTTTCTTTTCCTTTGAGATTATTCAATTCAGCTTTCAACCTTTCATTTTCTGATTGTAAAGCCTCCTTGCTTGCCTTCACAACCTCATATTCAGATTGTATTTTCCTTAGTTCATTAAGAATGGCATCCAAGGTTTCTTCATTATCAGCAATTCTAGGAGTTGAACCACAGGTGGATACAGAATCATTATCAGTGGACGTATTGACAGAAGTAGAATTAGGTACCTCTTATGTTTCATCATTATTTGCTGAGAGAGTGTGGTTTTTAATTTCCGCAGCACTGTTCTCTTGTTGCTTTATTTTATCTTCAACAGAATCAGCTACTAGTATCAATTCCTTTTCTGCTTCATCTGAGAGATCACTTAGTGAAGGAAATCCTTTGGATTGATCATCATATGTGTTGAGGTTGATTTGCACATCATCATTGAATTGAGGTTCTGGATTTGTGTGAGAACTTGTAGTACTGAACCTCTCATGTATTTGATCCTGAAAGTCAGATGCAATATTTGTAGATATTCAGTCACTAGATAGTTAAGCCAACTTCTAATTCTAGATGTATCCATGATGCAAACTTTTGAAAGTGATGTTTTGAAAGAATTTTAAACAGACTTTACTGAAAGCACAACAAACTGGATAACTTCAGAACAGAAGCTCTGCTCCGATACCAATTGTTGGTCCCTTGGAAAGACTTAGATAAGTTTAGAGGGGGGGTGAATAAACTTATCACTAAAAACTCGGAGTTAAAACAAACTCAAGAAGTTTCAAAGAGAGTTCTCGATGTCTCGGTGGACACCGATGATTCATGAAGTGCGAGATGTCTCAAGTAGAGCCTCACGACTCAAGTTTCTTGAATATGTTGCAGCGGAAATATAAGAGTATAAGCCTTTTAAATATGTTGTGCTGGTGTTAAACCAAGTATTGAATACTCGGTAGTGACTTGTGTGTATATGAGTCAGTATGAAGGAGTGAATATGATAAAGATTAAAATGCACTAAGTAAATAAGACAAAGAATTTTTATAGTGGTTCCAGTGGTGTAATCTCAATCACCCTCTCTTCTCCTGTGGTGTAGGAGGAAATTCACTAGAGATCTTTGATGTAGCTGTTACAAAGATTCCTAAGTTGTTTGTCCTTCACCAATGACTATGGCTTCACAAACTACAAGAAACTTGAATAAGGTGGTATTGCTCCTCCAAGCTTCTCCACTGTCCTTCAAGGGTAGAATCGCCTCTTCACCACTCCACCACAAACACAAATCCTTCACACTCCAAAGTGCTTCAACGCTTCTAGTAGCAGATTGTAAAAACAAGATTTGAATCAACTAAGTGATTCTGTCTTCAGCAGCTTGATCAGTAGGGGTGATAAGCAGCCTCAGGAACTTCAAGTGATTGACTTGATGTAACTTGATAGCTTATGTCTTGTTACACTTGAAGTTAATTCTAGATCTTGCAATTTCAAACTTTCAAAGAGTATTTGTTCTTGATTTAAGTTCAGCAGGGTATGCAACACTCTATAAATTTCTTGATCTTTCTGTTGAAAAGCTTTCTTTTAATTTGATCTTCAAGGATTTTCCTTTCTGTATTTTTCTATTTTATTTCTTCTTATTCTCGCCTTCCTTTTTTTAATATGATCAGGAGTCTTATATTTATAGTCTCCAGTCCTTGAAAATAGCCGTTGCTTTTGTCCTTTTTGACTTCTGATGGATGACAATCAATCCTGGCATCGACATCGTCGATCGCTTTTTTGTCGACTTTCCAGGTTGTTCCATTTGACTTCTGAATCTCTCCAACGTCTCTTTAATCTCAGCCATTCATCTTAAAAAGTAGTTAAATGTCTCTTTCCATCGAATCTTGATCAAATAATGTATCTGTACTATCAGCAGAGTGTTTTACAAGGTCTGCTGAGGTCAGATTAATTTATCTCCATTAATATATGATAAATCACATATTAATCTTTTATATCTAACTTTATTTGATTAAGTTAGATAACACCATTTCATCTTATAACTAAGTTCCAGTTCTTCAATCAACTTTTAGGAACTCAGACCTTCATCCATAGGTATATATGATCAATTTAGGTCACCACAGACTTGCCTAAATTTAAATCACATATCCTTATCCTTAGTTACTAAGTTTGGATCCTTAGCCTTCAATAACTAAGTTTGAAACCTTAGCCTTCAATAACTAAGTTTGAAACCTTAGCCTTCAATTCTCAAGCATCTGCTGGTCCCTACGAAGTCTACTGACCTCTCAAGAGTCTCACGTTAAGTCTGGCGACCTGACATAGGTCTCTCTGACCTATGAAGTCTACTGACTCTACTCAGTGGACTTCCAGTACAGTGCTTGTTTGATCAAACCTATACAAGGATCAAACTCTAGTAAATCCTATACATCATATCTAGATATCTTTTTGCCTTTGCATACTATAACAGCTAGTAAGACACTCATCACCAAAACCTGAGGATTGTTAAAAGGATGTACAACAATTCTTCATAAAATTCTTTTTATTAAACATTTGTCCAACAATATATATTGGTACACTCCACAAAGCCTGCAAATGAGCTGTATTTATAGGCCAAGGCAGTAGGCCGGCGCGGGCCGGTCAAACAGTGAAGATTCTTTGGTGTCAGAGCCCACGTGCTGATTGCAGAGAGATTCCGGCTCGGACCGGTCTTCTTCGGTTCGGGCCGGACTTTGAAAAATATCAGTCTTCGGTTTTCTACTGTTTCGATCTTAATTCTTTAGTTTTTCATCACACGTACCCTGAAACAGTCAAAAATACGAGCCACAGTAATTCTGACCACAAAAACTATAAGTTTTACTAAAATTATAACGATAATATCTATTTATAACGATTTAGATTTTTATGAGTTTTTAGATATATTTTTATAGAATTTATACGATATTATCGTAAATACGATATAAAAAGTCATATAATATAGTTATATTTTTATAGAATTTATACGATATTATCGTAAATACGATATAAAAAGTCATATAATATAGTTATATTTTTATCATACATCAGTACACAATGAATATGAGGATCCATAGGCACTGCCTTCAGCTGCTGTTCCATCCATAGATCTTTTTCAGGGAGGATCTTCTATTTTTACTCCTAAACAGTGTAGAGAAATGATGAAATTGTTCCAGTCTTTTCAAATGCAGGGTGCAGGATCATCAAATACTCAGATACAAGGAAACGGTAATTCCTCACACCAGGTTTCAGTTGCTATTTTGAATGCTGACTCCTCTCAGAAGGACAAAGGTATTGTCTCTCAGCCATGTTTAATAGATTGGATTTTGGATTCAGGTGCCACTGATCATGTGGCTTATTCCTTGTCTGTTTTCACTCATTATACTGCTGTTTCAGGCAAAAGTATTCATTTGAATAATGGTCAGGATGTCCCCCTCAATCACATTGGTACTGTGTATTTGAATTCTGATCTTATCTTGTCCAATGTGCTTTGTGTTCCTTCATTTTCTTTCAACTTGTTATCTCTTAGTACTCTGGTGAGAAATCCTAAATATTGTGTGGTTTTCCATTCATGTACTTGTCTTATTCAGGACATGAGGACTTTGAAAGTGATTGGTACAGCTAAGGAATCTCATGGCGTATATCACCTATCTGCTGCTTATAGAAATCTGCCTTCCACCTCCTGTCTTTCCTCCAGGAAAAGTCTTTATTTGGCTTCCACCATTCAAACTGCTACTCTTCCTCAACCTGCTGGCACCACATCTTCTTCTTTGCTCTAGCACTGTAGGCTGGGCCACCCTTCAAAATAAAAGACTTCAGTTAGTTCAGGAAAATAATGCTGATGTTTGTGCTCCTTTGGATGTTCATTGCCCCATTTGTCCCTTTGCTAAAAAACACAGACTCATCTTTCCCTTAAGTAGTAGTTCTTCTATTTCTTATTTTGACATTGTGCATCTAGATATTTTGTGGCCTTATAAGCAGCCTACTATTAAAAATCAAAGATACTTTCTTACTATTGTGGATGACCATTCTAGATATTGTTGGATCTTCTTGATGCAATTTAAATATGAAGTTAAACATTTAATCAAAAGCTTTTATGCAATGATACTCACTCAGTTTAATCTCAAAATCAAATGCTTTAGGACTGATAATGGCAAAGAGTTTGAGCTTACTGATTTTTATTCAGAAAAAGGCATCACCCACCAACAAAGTGTTAGACACACAACACAACAAAATGGGATTGTAGAACGCAAGCATCAATATCTTTTGGTTGTTGCTAGAAGTCTCAGATTACACTCTAATCTCCCTTTAGAATATTGTGGTTTTTGCATTAAGCATGTTGTCTTTCTAATAAATCAGTTGCCTACTCCTTTTCTCAATCATTATTCTCCTTATCAAAAACTCCTACATAAAGATCCTTTTGTTGGTCCCTTGGAAAGGCTAACACAAGTTTAGAGGGGGGATGAATAAACTTGTCACCAAAAACTTTCCTAAACTGAATTTAAAGCAAATTAAGGGTTCGTTAAAACTTGTGTGGAGTTAAGCTGACTGAGCCGAGATTAAGTCAAATTGATTTAAGCAAAAACTGAGTCAACCGGCAGCGGATATATTTCTAGCCTTTTTCTTGATCTTGTTATTCTTTTATGAAAGCTGAGAGTGGTAAACTGAATTCTGATGAGTGTCAGTTTGTGAACTGTGAAGTGTATAACAATCAACTATCAAAATGTTGTAAATAAATGCGTAAAGTTCATAAGGCAAATATTATAGAGGTTCCAGGTGGTGTAATCCTGTACGTCCTCTCTTCTCCTATGTGGTGCGGAGGAAAATTCCACTAGAACTTCTTGAGGTGAACTATTACAAAATGTCCTAAACAATAGTCCTTGGCAAATCCCTAGCTTCACTATCTAAACAGTTGTAGAATAGGTAGAATTGCTGCTCTTCAATTGCTTGAACACTGGTCCTTGGAGGGTTGAGTTGCCTGTTCACCAGCTACCACCACAAACACAGTCTGCCCGACTGATTGTAACAACTGTCCTTGACAAAACCTTCCCGGTTTGCTTCACAGTCTAAACCTTTGATATAGAATCAAAGTTAGGTTGAGAATCAATGAATTGATTCTTGTTTGTGGTTCTTCAATGTGTCTGATTCTTGATAAATTCTTTGTAGCTTGAACACTTGAAGAAATTCTTGAAATGATCTTGTTATAGAGCAGAGATGATAGCAATTCGAATGACTAATGCACTTGATAATTCTGATTGTTCTTGTTCTTAATTCGTGTTCATCTCTCTTTTTATCCTTAGTGCAAACTCCTATATTTATAGTGTGAGGTCCAACGTTCATTTGGCTAGAATTCGAATTGTATCAAATTTCTATTTTGTAACGGATATATTTTCTGACTGTTCTGCTGTGTCAGTAACTCATCCAATAAAATTGCTTCCCTTATAACGTTCGACTGTACTATCAGCTTGTTGGATGACTGACATATAAAACTGATTTTCCTTATCAGTTTTATACTGAGATTGTCACTTGTCAGTTTCTTGACTGATTTGGAGCATTAACTGAGATTTTACTCTTCTTCAAGTATCAGTACTCCAGTTTTTCATCTGATTATGATTGACTTAATCAGAGTACACCATGAATCATTATATTCTAAGAATTCATTGTCCTTATGATTCTTAGGTCTTCATACAAGATCCATAAAGTAAGTTCAGGTCACCACAATCTTGCCTGAAATCTAACTTTATAGTCTCGACATAGTCTTCATAACTGAGTTTGATCCCTCAGTTCTTCAATCTTCAATAACTGAGTCTGTGACCCTCAGTTCTTCATACTTCTAGATAAGCCAACTGAGTCCGTGTCCCTCAGCGAACTTATCTTCTTCAGTTTCATGTAGGTGTATTCTGAGTCAGTTTGTTTATCTTGATGACTTCTAGTTTTCTAAATGACTTCCAGTTTTCAGTTTTACGACACACTAACTATTACAGTGCTTGTCTGATACAACCTATACAATTATCAGACTCTAGTAAAACCTAAACATTCAGTTCTAGACATCTTTTAGCTTTTCACTATAACAGCTAGCTTCAGCACTTCATCAACGAGGTTAAGATAATACTTTGAATAAGTATGATGAATTATCATCAAAACATAAATTTTATTTCCAACACCTTCTTATAACAGCCTGAAAGTCTTTGGATGCCTTGCATATGCCACCATCACAGATCCTACAAAATCAAAGTTTGATCCTAGGGCAAGGCCCTGCTGTTATCTAGGGAATTCTTCCACCTCAAAAGCTAGCATCCTTCTTGATCTACACACCAAAGACATCTTCTTGTCAAGAGATGTGGTCTTCCATGAAGAAATTTTCCCTTTCATTACTCCTTCCACAAATCCTACACCTTCATCTTATCATTTTCCCTCCTCCACGAGTCATCATTTGGACCCTGATTTTCCTACACAAAACTACTCCATTGTCAATCCACACTCTCCATGCAACACGCCACCTCTATCTCCATCTTCATCACCTTCCCCTGTGTCTATACCTACACCTTCTCCTGATCCCCCTCCTCAACCTGTTCCCACTCTTATGCGCACTAGGCACTCCACAATGGTCAGGAACCCTCCCCAATGGTTAAAATAGTATCACACCAGCTTACTTTCATCCTCTTATCCTCCTTCTTCATCTTCCAACTACCATCTTCATGAAGTCCTGTCATATGATCATGTGACACCTAATTATAAATCCTATGTGTTAAACATGTCTGTTGTTGCAGAACCCAAGTCCTATTCTGAGGCTGTGCAGGTACCAGAATGGCAAGCTGCTATGCAGACAGAGATAGATGCTCTAGAAAGAAACAATACTTGGATTTGGGTTGATCTCCCTCCCTAAAAGGTTCCTATTGGTTGCAAATGGGTTTGCAGGGTGAAACATAAGCCAGATGGTTCAGTAGAAATGTATAAGGCATGGTTGGTAGCCAAAGGCTATACTCAACAGTTGGGGATAGATTATCTAGACACATTCAGTCCTGTTGCAAAGATGACCAGCATTAGACTTCTTCTTGCAGTGGCAGTTTCTAGAAATTGGATCTTGGAACAGTTGGACATCAACAATGCTTTCCTTCATGGAGAGCTTAATGAAGAGGTGTACATGCTGGCACCCCCAGGATTTCCAACTTCTAAGGTTTGCAAGTTGCAAAAGTCCATCTATGGTTTGAAGCAGGCTAGTAGGCAATGGAAAATCAAGCTTACTACTGCCCTTATTCAACAGGGATAGACACAATTTCATCATGATCACAGTCTGTTCATCAAGCATTCAGCCACTTCCTTCACTACTTTATTGGTGTACGTTGATGATGTAGTCATAGCTAGTAATGACAGAGCTGAAGTCACCTCCATTAAAAGGTTTCTTAAATATTTTTTGGGTATTGACGTGGCCAGGTCCAAGGAGGGGCTCATTCTGAATCAGAGGAAGTATGCTCTAGAATTATTGGAACAACAAGGCCTTTTGGGATCTAAACCAGCCACTAGTCCTATGGATTGCTCTCAAAAACTAACACATCAAGATTTAGAATCACTTCCAAGAAACACTCTGTACAGAAGTCTTGTTGGAAAACAGCTGTACTTAATAATACAAGACCAGATATCTCATTTGCAGCTCAGCAACTTAGCCAGTTTCTGGATGCACCAACTGTTAACCACCTGAAAGCTGCACAAAGACTGCTTAGATATGTGAAGGGAAGTCCAGGTCAAGGCATCAAGTTTCCTGCTAGCAATGAGTGAACCTTAAAGGCCTTTTCTGATTCTGATTGGGCAGGGTGTGAAGAGACAAGAAAGTCTGTGACTGGATTCTGTATTTTTCTTGGGGATTCCCAGATATCTTTGAAGTCTAAAAAGCAAACTACTATGTCAAAAATCAGCTCATAAGCAGAGTACAGATCAATGGCAGCAACAACTTGTGAGGTGCAATGGATTCTGTATTTACTGAATGATTTGCAGGTCCAACATGACAAAGCTGTGCCACTGTTTTGTGACAACAACAGTGCTGTGTATATAGCAGAAAACCATGTGCTTCATGAAAGAAAAAAACGCATAGAGATAGACTGACACATTGTGAGGGAGATGTAACATCCCGACTTTTCAGAAAGGGTAAAATAGTAATTGGTCATACCCACAACGACCTAATTATTATTTATCCTATTTATTTAATTAAAAAGGATTTAATTAAGGGATTTAGTTATTATTTAAAATGGTTTAATTACTAACTATAAAAAGGAAATAATCCCCAAATCACTCATTTTTATTTCATATGCAACTTCTGAAGAAAAAAAGAAAAGGAACGGCGGCAACATAGCAACAGACGCAGAGAAGAAAGCGAAACAAAAGGGAGAACCGTGTAATCAATCCGTTCATCTGTTCAAGATGCCGCAGGAGAGAAAAATGATCAGCGCGAGGAGATGCAATTTTGGAAAATAACATCTCTCAATTTCGTAAGTTTTCAGTTTAGCCCCAGTTTTTATATTCGTAGAGTTTGATTCTTGAAAAATTCGTATCTTTTAATCCGAAGCTCTGTTTCACAGCCATGAGTAGTCGAAACGATCGTCTTGAAGCATAGAATAATCTAAAAATAGTTTCACAGCAGTTAATCCAGGTAATCTGTGGTTTATTGCACTTTTTCAGTTTCGGTTTTCTGCAAAGAAATTGGATTTTAGGGTTTCTTGTTGATCACATAGGTTTTGGGGTTTTGGATCAACAGTTGTTGCAGCTTCTTGGCATGTTTCTTGCGGTTTTTCTGGAAATTAAGGTAAGAGGCTCTTCCTATGATTCCAATTATCGATTATAAGGTTTAGATCAAGTTTTAAGGTGTTTAGATGATAGAAAGATGTGTCTTTTCATTGATCAATGATGATCGATGCTAAGATATGATTAGATATAATTTTCTGTGTTTAATTCAATGTGATTTGGGTTAGAATCGGATTAGAATTCGTTAAGTGTTGAAATTGGAATTTAGGGCAGCAGGTAGAATGCGTACGTATTGCCTATCAATGCGCACGCATTCGTGGTACAGGTTGTTTCAAAAGTTTCTAGTTGTGCAATGCGCATGCATTCCCCAGTATGCGTACGCATTGTTGTAGCAGTTTGTTCAGCCTAGGTTCTGGTTGGTGAATGAGTACGCATTCAGAGCAATGCGCACGCATTGATCAAACAACAAGTTTCAGCAGGATTTAGAAGCAGGGAATGCATACGCATTCCAGCTAAAATGCACGCATTGCCCCAGTTTGCACTTAAATGATGTTTAAGCTATGTTGTTCAGTTTTAAACCCTTATTCATGATATGTTAACATGGTATAATCTAAACAAGCCTGAATTGAGCTTCTGATTCGTTCAGTTAAAACACAGAATGTACTCTTAAAGGGAGTTGAAGTTTGGATCCGTCAGAAGAGCATGATAGGCTTGTGCTTTGATGAATTAGCTTTCATCAATGTCTGTGTAATTGCTAGGCCTTGTCCGTGTCTAGTGGTCTAGGAAGAGAGTAGTATTTGTGAGGGAGATTAATTGAAAACACTTAGGTGGTTAGTTAATCATTTTAATAAATACGTACTTGACTAGTAAAAGATTAAACAACATGTCTCTCTTGGATAGGCACCAGTCTATATCGCGATATGTGTGCTACCTCTGAAGGTGGAAGAACTCCGTTTGTCAAAATAACCCTAAGTACAGAGGGACTCCACTGAGACGCGCGTACTATCGGAGTCTACCTATTCTAGCCTCCGGGGATATTGGTGTGATCCACTAATATGTTGCCAAGAATATCCCCAGTTTGGATATGCGTAGTGCCCTTGAGTGCGGTTGTGACATAGATAATTTAAGTAGAAACGTTTAGTCCATTCATGTTGATGGACATGGAATGAACCCCAGATTGAGTCGTCACACAAAGATAACTAAATGATTAAATATCTTTTCTTTATAAATTATAATTGTTGTCATAGCTTCTCACTTTTACTAAGTACTTTGTACTTACCTCCTTTACATTTTCTTTTGTATGCATTGTTGGGTGAGAAGACAAACAAGTTGAGCATGTTTACGAGGAGGATTTCGATGACGACGTTTGACGACACCTCATTGAAGATTTATCTTTTATTTATTTTGTTATTCATTTAATAGACTTTTTAGTACCTTTGGAGTAGGCTTTTGGTCTTTCGAGACTTATCATACGTTTATTTTGGATTTCATATTTTCCTTTTAATGTAATAAAGTTACATTTCCATCTTTAGTATGGTTAATTTCTATTCATAGTAGCTTTTACGTTTTTACCCGAATCTTTTTACCTTCCGTTTTTTTATTTGATACGACGACGTAGAGGCTTGCGTATAATATTAGATTTATTTAATGCTATACGCGCCGAACGTTTCTCTTCCGGATAAGGGCTCGGTTCTGGGAGCGGGGCGTTACAGTTGGTATCAGAGCGAAGCGTCCCTTTCTGTTCTAGGCATCTCTTCCTCTAAGATAAGATTCCTTTAGACCTTTTAGAACTTTAGCTTGGTGGTAATCCTCGTAAAACTATGAATCCTTAAACCGTGGTCCAGTTATCAGGACCTAATGAGGAGTCTTCTGAGATGAAAGTTAGGTTGAGTTCTCAGTTCACATCTTTCATGTGATCACCTCAAGTTTTGTTCCTTCTAGTATCCTTAGTGGAAACTCTTTCTTCTTTTGAAGTTCCAAACCGTAGCTTGTCACATAGGGTTAAGTGAAACCCGATAAGTAAAGCTTTGGGATCGGAGTCTTATGCCTACACCTTAAAGTCGAGGTCCTCTTGGTTGATTTCCTTTTCCTTACTTTCCCTATTGAAGTCTCTTCACCTTCTCTACACATAAATATCTAATTTTACTTTTATTCTGGCCTAACTTTGTAGAGAATGATATTTGATTCAGCTCTAGAAGTCCTCCACTTTCTCTTTTCACTATCACTTGGTTGAGTTCATCAACATTCTTTGACCTTTGCTTTGCTTGAGATGGTTCTACATGAACTCCATGTGTAACTCTTTTATTTCCATGTACTCCTCATTCGTTTCAACTCATAGTGTTAAAGGTCTCTTACTTTGGCACATACTTTTCATTGTCCTCGTGCTTGGACTTACCCAACATGAGTGAATGCTTTTGTTTCCATGTTTTCCCTCTAACATAAGACTGTCTCTCCATACTTCAAAAATTCTACAAATTTTCAGCGAAGTAGATTACTGTCTTATCTACAATTTCTATCAACTCGATAATCGTTATGGATTGTTCAGAAAATTCATGTTTATGCCGGACACTCTGTCCAGAAAATCTGCAGCAGCACCTTCACTTCTTCCTCTGTTTTGAACAGGTTAAACATCTTCAAATGACCTGGATTTTTGATATGTTGCAGACAATTATTTTATCTACTGCTCCTATTTTGGAATTAAGTTCAGATTCTTTTTTGTTTGATCTCGATTTTTGCAATTCAACACAGTGTTTATTAATCTGGAAATTCTGGCAGCTTGTGCAATCGTCAGAAACAACTGTTTTTTGACAAACTTTATCTCATTCAAAAATTCCAATATTTTTATATCACCTGGAAAACTCCGGTATCTAGATCTTTTCTCTTTGGATTGTGCTCAAATTCGTCTTCGTTTGTTCTGTACAAATTGATAATGTTAGATCCGGAGTAAATATCATACCCAGCAACCTAAAAGGAATTTTCACCTCTTTGACTTAGAGTTTGGGTTAAGAGGGTAGTAAGTTATGATTGTCCTGTTTAGGGGTTCCTCAAAGTTTGACCTCCTTCTGAGTTAAACCTTTTAGTAGGATGCTTGTAAAGCTAACGTTATAGTTTCTTTTGCAGTGTTAAACGAGAACCAAGATGCTATCCTCCAGCATGCCATGTTTGATGTTCCGACCCTTTTGTGCCTTTTGTAGTTATACTTTTTCTGGTAATTTGTTTCTCATGTAATCCCTCACTTGAGATATTTAAATGCAACAAATCCTCTCGGCTTGGTGTCATGAATTATCTCCGAAACATATCTCCATAAGCCCTTCTTTTGAACAAATTCATTCTTTCTTACTTTTCAAATCAAGAAACAAATTCTCTTCAATGTTCTAAATTTTTGCACTCTCATCATTCATGCAAATTCAAAGTTTGTTGAACCTTTAATTGTCAGAACATTCTTTTTTACTTGTGTCCATTCTCAGCTCCCCTCGTAAGGGTAGTGTCGATATTGTAACTATTTCACCTAATGCTGCATGTTCCTTTAAGGTATGCATATCTTCTTTTGCTGGTCAAATTTTTAAGCCTACCATGACATTATTTTTCAGTTACCTATCTTTAACCTTCTAGCAATTTATTCTAAACTAGTTTGAAGCAGAATGGAGATTTTTTTCAAGATGCCTTCTGAACCTATCTTGCCAACCAACATTTGAACTCCAAAACTCCTATTGAAGTTCAATCAAGATGAATGTACCTTGTACCCTTTAGTCTTAAATCTATTTCAGGCCATTTAGAGCCATGAACCGCCATATACACCTTTATGACTTTCCACCTCCTGTCATGTCGTTTCTATTCCAATTTTGTTATACCGGTTGGAAGTCTATTTTATTTTTAACCTTTGTATTCCCACACGAGGAATAACCTTGAGCATTTATTCCTTGGCAAAGTACTATTCCTCTCGAATAGTGCAACCTTGAACCTTTGATTTGAATCGTCAATGATCGTTTAAACTTCCTTTGAAGGTTTGAATTAATTCTTTGAAATCAAACCTTATCCACCAATTCTTAAGTGTCGTTTCCCTTCACTTAAAAGCTTGTTTACCGCTTACTTATTCAATCTTTTATTATTCCCTTACAATTTCTTGGGGAAAATTTCTATTTCTTTTAAATCTCATAATAACCTCTCTTTGACTATTGCAAACTGGGACACTTCCTGACAAGTGTTTAATTTCTTTCTGAGACCTTTTGATGTGCTCGTTTTCCCCCATAGCTACTTCATGTTGAGATTCTAACTCTCTTTTGATTTCAAAATTCTTTCTAGTCCTTCTGGTGCTCGACCATGCACCTTTACTTTGATTTTCTGTTGTGTGATGTTCCCTCTACGGAACTCATGCAAACTGAATATTTTTCCTAGTTCGCCAACATCCATTTTTTGTTAACCAAGTTTTTAACAATCAAGGTCATCTACCTAATGTTCTCAAGTCCAGTACTTCCTTCGCAGTTAATGTTTCGAAGTCAATCAGGTGATGTTTCCTTTAACGTCTCCACTTTCTCAAAGCTTATATGAAAGCTTATTACCATCCTTTCACGTTGCCTCTGAAGTCTTTGTAGACCACCGTAACTTGCAGAATTTCACTCTCTCAAAAGAACTTCATCTACAAGGTGTTCTTTCGTTTTCCTTCTGGTGGCTATCTTTTGTATTATGATACAATGCCTCACTCTTCATCCTGGAACCAACTTCAACTTTCCATAACACGGATTTTTCTTGTTTTGCTTGTAACCCAAGCAACCTTCCTTATTTCAAGTGCATTGTACCCTTCCTTGGCTTACCTAGTTGACATGTCACTTTTCAACTTATTTTATTTTCCAAGATAACCCTAATTGGCATAAAGATTGAATCAGACCGTCAGAGAAAAAGTATGGTAAATGCATGTTCCCCATCCCCAAGAAGTCTCAGAAGTCTTTCAGCCGGGATCCTTGCAGTTCTTCAGCAAGCTTGTGGTGCCATGAGGGAAGTTAAGATCGAAAGAAGTCAAGTGTGCTAGAATTGTTGTTTCAGCTGGGAAGATTCAGCTTTCCAGGTATAGATCAGCAGGAGCAAGCAAAGAGTGTTGAACCGATGATTGCAAGATTCGAGGCAGTTGATGTGTTCGGGGAAGAAGCAAGACCAAGATCCAGTTGTTTCCGGTTATAAGTGAGTGGTTGGAGCCCAACCAGCCATTGGTCACGAGTTAGATGAAGATAGCAACAGTTGGCATCGGAATCAGCTTTGGGGTCAGAATGTGGAAGATTGGGAAGGACAATAAAGAATGAACCACGAGATGGCAATTGCACTTCCTCTCGGAGTGACCAAGAAGTACAAGAATTGGAATAGTACTGCTGGCGATCTTTCATGAAGATAGAGATAGAAGAACACGAGTTTCTGGGATGAAGTGGAGCGACAACAGAATACGAGACGAGAGTTGGTACAGCAAGCCAACAAAAATATTGAAGTAGATCGTTGCCACCTCGAGATAGCTCAAGACAGGTGGAAGAGTTGGGAAGATGGAAGAAGAAGAAGCCTGTACGAGTTAGGAGACGAAACGCTTTGCAATGTTCAGAATCCAAGTACACCCAGTTACACTCGAGTTTCGAGGACGAAACTCCTCTTAAGGGGAAAGGAATGTAACATCCCGACTTTTCAGAAAGGGCAAAATAGTATTTGGTCATACCCACAACGACCTAATTATTATTTATCCTATTTATATAATTAAAAAGGATTTAATTAAGGGATTTAGTTACTATTTAAAATGGATTTAATTAATAACTATAAACAGGAAATAATCCTCAAACCACTCCTTTTTATTTCATATGCAACTTCTGAAGAAAAAAAGAAAAGGAACGGCGGCAACATAGCAACAGACGCAGAGAAGAAAGCGAAATAAAAGGGAGAACCGTGTGATAAATCCGTTCATCTGTTCAAGATGCCGCAGGAGAGAAAAGTGATCAGCACGAGGAGACGCAACTTTGGAAAATAACATCTCCCAATTTCGTAAGTTTTCAGTTTAGCCCTAGTTTTTGTATTCGTAGAGTTCGATTCTTGAAAAATTCGTATCTTTTAATCCGTAGCTCTGTTTCGCAGTCATGAGTAGTCGAAACGATAGTCTTGAAGCGTAGAATAATCTAAAAATAGTTTCACAGCTGTTAATCCAGATAATCTACGGTTTATTGCGCTTTTTCAGTTTCGGTTTTCTGCAAAGAAATAGGATTTTAGGGTTTCTTGTTGATCACATAGGATTTGGGGTTGAGGATCAATAGTTGTTGCCACTGCTTGGCGTGTTGCTTGCGGTTTTTCTGGAAATTAAGGTAAGAGGCTCTTCCTATGATTCCAATTATCTTTTATAAGGTTTAGATCAAGTTTTAAGGTGTTTAGATGATAGAAATATGTATCTTTTCGTTGATCAATGATCATCGATGCTATGATATGATTAGATATAATTTTCTGTGTTTAATTTGATGTGATTTGGGTTAGAATCGGATTAGAATTCGTTAAGTGTTGAAATTGGAATTTAGGGCAGCAGGTAGAATGTGTACGCATTGCCTATCAATGCGAACGCATTCGTGGTACAGGTTGTTTCAAAAGTTTCTGGTTGTGCAATGCGCACGCATTCCCCAGAATGCGTACGCATTGTTGCAGCAGTTTGTTCAGCCTATGTTATGGTTGGTGAATGCGTACGCATTCGGAGAAATGCGCACGCATTGATCAAACAGCAAGTTTCAGCAGGATTTAGAAGCAGGGAATGCGTACGCATTGCCCCAGTTTGCAATTAAATGATGTTTAAGCTATGTTGTTCAGTTTTAAACCCTTATTCATGATATGTTAACATGGTATAATCTAAACAAGCCAGAATTGAGCTTCTGATTCGTTCAGTTAAAACACCGAATGTACTCTTAAAGGGAGTTGAAGATCGGATCCGTCGGAAGAGCATGATAGGCTTGTGCTTTGATGAATTAGCATTCATCAATGTCTGTGTAATTGCTAGGCCTTGTCCATGTCTAGTGGTCTAGGAAGAGAGTAGTATTTGTGAGGGAGATTAATTGAAAACACTTAGGTGGTTAGTTAATCATTTTAATAAATACGTACTTGACTAGTAAAAGATTAAACAACATGTCTCTCTTGGATAGGCACCAGTCTATATCGCGATGTGTGTGCTACCTCTGAAGGTGGAAGAACTCCGTAGGTCAAAAAAACCCTAAGTACGGTGGGACTCGACTGATACGCGCGTACTATCGGAGTCTACCTATTCTAGCCTCCGTGGATATTGGTGTGATCCACTAATATGTTGTCAAGAATATCCCCAGTTTGGATATGCGTAGTGCCCTTGAGTGCGGTTGTGACATAGATAAGTTAAGTACAAACGTTTAGTCAATTCATGTTGATGGACATGGAATGAACCCCAGATTGAGTCGTCACACAAAGATAACTAAATGATTAAATATCTTTTCTTTATAAATTATAATTGTTGTCATAACTTCTCACTTTTACTAAGTACTTTGTACTTACCTCCTTTGCATTTTATTTTGTATGCATTGTGGGGTGAGAAGACGAACAAGTTGAGCATGTTTACGAGGAGGATTTCGATGACGACGTTTGACGACGCCTCATTGAAGATTTATCTTTTATTTATTCGGTTATTCATTTAATAGACTTTTTAGTACCTTTGGAGTAGGCTTTTGGTCTTTCGAGACTTGTCGTACGTTTATTTTGGATTTCGTATTTTCCTTTTAATGTAATAAAGTTACATTTACATCTTTAGTATGATTAATTTCTATTCATAGTAGCTTTTACGTTTTTACCCGAGTCTTTTTAGCTTCCGTTTGCTTTTATTTGATACGACGACGTAGAGGCTTGCGTATAATATTAGATTTATTTAATGCTATACGCGCCGAACGTTTCTCTTCCAGATAAGGGCTCGGTATCCGGGAGCGGGGCGTTACAGGAGAAGTTCTTGAAAGGGATTATCAAACCATTGCCTATAAGGTCTGAGTTGCAGCTAGCTGATATGTTCACCAAGGCATTGGACAACATCAAATTGAGACAGCTGATGGGCAACCTTGGACTACACAACATATATGCAAGGTCAGGTTTGAGGGGGGATGTAGAGAATGAACATACAGAGGAGTGAGCTGGCAATTTGGAATGCAGTGATTGGTTGGAATGACATCACTCAATCCAATCATAACTCTAGTCTCCTTTATATGTAATAAGTCAAAGAGTATATAGAGAGAAGATACAAAATATCTAGAGTTAGTTAGTTGAATATTCCAGAATAAGAATCTAGTGTAAACTCTCTGCAATGTTTTGATTCAGTTTTATCTTCTTCTTCAGTTTTCCTATTCTTCTTCAAACTCACCAACCAAGACGATAGGACGGTAATCTTTGAAGGTAGTGGGGTTGTTTCTTTTTTGTATAAGCATGATGAATGAGCTATTGCAGCCTTTTCCAATCTTCCCCGAAACGTTCAAAATCTTTGACACATCTACAATGTTGGCATTAGGTACAATGTCATTAAACTCAGGTTTAGAGAAGTATTCGGTCAGGAGGACGGAAAATTAGGTGACACCAAAGCTCGGTCTACTCTACCATTTTAGTGCTATCTTCGCAAATCCAAGGGTATTTACGACGTTCCAGTACTCTAAAGTCTATTAGACCCGCACTAGAGATGAAGTTTAATCAAGACCATATCTGCATCGTTTTGATATAAAGTGCTCTCTTTTTTCTCATGACCAGGCGCGGCGCCAAAGAGGGCGTGTATGGGTCACTTGACCCCGTAGTACTGTTTTTCTTCTATGTATTTATTACTTTATTTAAATAAAATTACACACTAATATCTACTAACCCACCCGTTAATTTTTTTAATATTGATTATTGACCTGTAATTATACTTGGATTTTTAAATTTAATGCTTTTAAACTTGTAGTACGGTACGTGTCTCTCAATCACTGACTCGTGTCACGGAATTTCTGCAGCCTCATGACGGAAGCAAACAAAACTTAGATCACCCATGCATTCCAATAACAAACAAGAGAAAATATGTTGTCCCACTTTATATATTACAACCAGTTTTGGTGAAAATAGTATTAGTCCATAATGTATACTTACTTTAAATCCCTCCCCTAATAGTCATTACTCATGGTATAGACAAAGAATAACAAACGTTGTTATGAATTTGCAAAATAACAGTAAAAAATGAATAAACATTTTAAATAATTCATCAACTAATTAATAATTAAGGTAGAGGGGAGTATTGAAGTAGTAGATAATACTTTTTTTTTTTTTTTTTTTTTTTTTAAACGTAGTACAGATAGTATTGAAACCTCACAAGTTTGTTCACATAGTAATCGTCGGCGTCGCTAGCAATTTATCATTTGTAGGTTTTTTCTTTTCTTGATACCCCTCCTGAGACGGTCCAATTGAAGATTCAGGGTTACTACATGTTCCAATGCGTTGGACATATCTCAAGTTAAAAAATCACAAATTTTACTATGGTTCATGCGGTAATTGTGTATTGTATTAATTATTGAAAAGTGTTTACAAGGTACAATATATATACTAGTTTACAAAGGGTAAAACGTTAAGAATACGTTAACTAATAGTATTATCTAAAATATCTTCAACACGCCCCCGCAATCCCGTGGGTAGGGAGTAGACACAGAGATTGGTCTTCAATGTAGTGAAGCGCGGATTCCCAAATGGCATGGTGAGTAAGTCCGCAAGTTGATCTTTAGAGGTGAGAAAAGCAACTGTGAGCTTCTTGGCGGCGATCAATTCGCTGTTGTATTTTGAGGGTGTGAAGATTGATCACCAATGTCTTGAATTCCTGCAAATATAGAGGATGTTCGGATCCTCGCAGTTTCACGATAAATCGTTGTTCTTCTTAAATTATTCGACCATATACTTTGTCCCGGGTATCACGAATATTTAAGTGAGATATAAACTGAGAGTTTTACCTTTAAGTCTGGACAAAGATCTTAAATAGCACTTAGAAGTATTAAGTTATATGGAATGTTTAACAAGGATGCTTACAATTGTTATTATAGTTTTTAACAATGTAAACTTGCTTATATATAGCACTTTTATCTGAAAAAGAGCAAAGGAATACGTCCTTTAAGTGATTGACACCAAAAGAAAAGGTACCATTTGGTTGTACCCACTCACCAAAAATCAGTTTTCGGACCATAGGTACTCATCCGTACGGATGAAGTTATCATCCGGACAGATAAATCACAGTATCCAAATGTTACAATTTCAGCCTTTCATCCGTACGTATAGATTTTTATCCGTACGGATAACTCTCAGTCAGAAAAATTGGATTTTCATTTTACATCTGTATACTCGTAAACACTTATATAAGCGTGCACTCCGCACCTCCATACTTATATTTAGCTTTACGAGCATAACCACACTTGTACTAAACCCCGATAGCCTCAATGGCTTGTGATTATACTTAAATCACCAACATTCCTCCCCCATTTAAGTGTAATCCTTGGTTTAGTATAAACAACAATCATAATATAAACCAACTCATGCTTCAATGAAAATATCACGAAGATTGAATTTCCACCTAGTATTATTACACGCAAATATTCGAGTATTGGGGTGTGACTAAGCATTGAACCCCTTTACACATTTTGAATAGATGTACATAACAATACACATGAATTGAGACTACTTCAAAGTATTATTCTTGACACCATTTATTGAAATCCGGCCTTGTGTCCATATCCTTTCTTGAGCATATAGAAAGTCAACCCCACTTTCCTTGAAGCGGCCATACCTCAAACTCATATAGGTGAATCTTTAATTTACCGTGCACCTGCATTAGCACTCTCAAAAGATTCATTAAGAAGGTAAACTTCAACCTATCTTCACAGGTTTATAGCACATACCTTCGGGATTAATACATGTGCTCAAGTTTCCAATAACAGGCTTACCACATTGAATTTAGCCTAAGGCATTGTACCAAAGGGAAATTGGGCGTCCCATTATCAGAAACTTATACAAGTTGTAGACCCATCCCGACAACCGACTTTTGTAATAAGTCCTTTGCTAATCCTTTCGTCAAATGATCAGCTAAATTCCTTTGAGATCTCACATACACAACCGATATCACCCCGTGAGAGATCAACTCACGTACCGCGCTATGTCTAACGCCTAAGTGTCGTGACTTACCATTATACACTTGACTATATGCTTTAGACAGTGTAGATGAGCTATCACAATGGATAGATATGGTGATATTGGTTTAGGCCATAGAGGAATTTCATGAATCAAATTCCTAAGCCATTCTGCCTCTTTTCCGGCTGCTGCCAAGGCAATAAACTCCGACTCCATAGTCGAGCTAGATATACATGTTTGTTTCTTAGAAGCCCAAGAAATGGCACCTCCACCTAAAACAAACACCCATCCACTAGTAGAAGAATGATCTTCTACATTAGATATCCAACTAGCATCTGAATATCCTTCAATCACCGAAGGATATGCAACATAAGTCAAACCAAAGTCTTTGGTAGACTTAAGATATCTCAATACACGAACAACCGCTCTCCAATGACAGTTACCTGGGTTACTAGTATATCTACTTAGTTTCCCAACTGCATAGGCAATATCCGGTCGTGTACTAGTCATTGCATACATCAAACAACCAATGACTCATGAATATTCAAGTTGATTCACGGTTTCACCTTTATTAGGTCCAAGTTTCTCATGAGTCTCCATGGGAGAATTTGCCGGAGTACAATTTTCACAATTAAATTTCTTCAACACTTTCTCAATATAATGAGACTGTGTTAGTGAAAATCATCCCTGATTTCTCTTAATTTTAATACCAAGAATGACATCCGCCTCCACTATGTCTTTCATAGAGAATCTAGAAGATAAGAGTTCTTTACACTTATCAACCTGATTTTGGTTTGTACCAAAAATCAACATGTCATCGACATATAGACAGATTATCACACCGTTGCCGGTATCATCAAATCTACTATAAATACACTTGTCCGACTGATTGAGTTTAAACCCACTAGCCAAGACAACCTCATCAAACTTTTGATGCCATTGTTTAAGAGCTTGTTTAAGTCCATACAATGATTTAACAAGTTTACATACCTTATGCTCGTTACCGGCCATAATGAATCCTTCCGGTTGCTTCATGTATATCTCTTCATCCAAATCTCCATTTAGAAATGTTGTCTTAACATCCATTTGATGGATCACCAAGTTATGAATTGTGGCTAAGGCAATCAATAACCTGATTGAGGAGATTCTAGCAACGGGAGCATAAGTATCAAAATAATCGATACCTTCCTTTTGCCTAAAGCCTAGTATAACTAACCGGGCTTTATATTGGTCAACAATACCGTCAACTCTCATTTTCCTTTTGAAAATCCACTTGCAACCTAATGGTTTGCAACCTCGTGGTAAATCTGTAAGAATCCATGTATTGTTACCCATTATGGAATCCATCTCTTCATTGATGGCTTCTTTCCAAAATGATACATCCTGAGATCCCATTGCCTCAGAAAATGTTCTTGGATCATCCTCAATATTGTAACAATATGAGTATTGATATTCAACTTCATTTCTCGAACCTTCCACCAAATAAGTAACAAAATCCGGTGGAAATGTTTTTGCTATTCTAGCCCTCTTACTTCTTCGAAATTCAAAAGGTTCAACTTGAGAATCATTATTCTCCACATTCTCCACTCCAACTATCGTAGGAGCATTATCCTTTGGTCTAGGAATAGATGTAAATCTATTCTCATCAAATATGGCATCACGTGATTCTATAACCGAATGTGTAGCCACCGAATCACTAGATTCTATAACATAAAACCTATAAGCCTTGGAATGACTAGCATATCCAATGAAAATGCAATCGATGCCTCTTTCTCCTAAAGTTTTAATTTTAGGATCGGGAAGTCTAACAACCGCCCTGCAGCCCCAAACTTTTAAGTAATTCAAGTTTGGTTTCTTTTTGTACCAAAGTTCATACGGGGTAGCAGAATTCCTTTTATTAGGTATTCTGTTTAGTAGATAACAGGCCGTTAACATGGCCTCACCCCAAAATCCACTGCTCAATCCCGAGTAGGATAACATGGAATTTACCATCTCTTTTAGAGTACGGTTCTTCCTCTCCGCAATTCCATTTTTTTGTGGCATATACGGTGCCGTAACCTCGTGTATAATACCACACGACCCGAAGTAGGTTGGATCATAGTACTCTCCACCTCTATCGGTACGAAAACGTTTAATAATAGAATTCAATTGTAATTCTACTTCACTTTTATAAATCTTGAATTTATCAAGTGCCTCATCTTTAGTGTTAAGTAAATACACATAACAAAAACGAGTATTATCATCTATAAACGTAATCATATACTTCTTATTTCCCAAAGACGGTGATGCATTAAAATCACATAAATCACTATGGATAAGTTCTAAAATTGTAGACGGTCTTTCAACACCACGAAATGGTTGTCTTAAAATTTTATTAAGCATACAAGTAGTACACTTATCCATATTGATATCAAACGGGGGAATTAAAGCATTCTTAGACATAACATGCATATGTTTATAATGCATGTGTCCTAACCTTGCATGCCACAACTTCGAGATATTAAAATCAGAAATATTCATAACTTGATTAACTTTATCATTAATAACATTGAGCATAAACATATTATTACACAAATATCCAAAACCAACAAATACACCATGTTTTGACAAAATAAACCTATCGGACTCATAAACTTGTTTGTAGCCCGATTTACACAATAGTGCACCCGATACAAGGTTTTTCCGAATGCACGGAACAAATAAAACATTAAATTGTTTTACACACTTTCTAGAACTGAAATTTAAAGTAATAGTTCCATGACCACATATTACAGCCTTCGACTTGTTTCCCATTTTCAAAATGGATCCATCATTCACCGGTTCAAAATCTTCAAACCAGCGTTGATCCTTGCATACATGCCTTGTTGCTCCCGAGTCGATCCACCACGAAACATCATCATCCTGCATATAAAATGCTTCAGAAATAAATGGCACATAATTCATAACCGAATAATACCAAAGTTAACATTCTGACCTTGATGTTTGGGTGGTCCTTGGTCTTTCGACCCCTGTTCTGGACCTTTCTTCTTTCTGTTCTTTTGCACTCGGCAATCAGCCTTGTAGTGCCCTGTTTTTCCACAAATACAACAGGCACCCTTTGGCCTTTTTCCGGATTCATTGTTGCCAGCCTTGAATGGTTTCTTTTTCTTACCATTTCCTTTTCCTTTGTTAGTTTTAGAACACTCCCCGGCCTCCATTACATGAATGGATGTCGATTCATCAATTTCTTTTCCCTTGGTTTTCACACCCTCCTGCGCCCTGAGGGATTCCTCGATACGCAGGTGGCTACCAAGTTCAACCAAGGAGAGTTCTTCCTTTTCGTGTTTTAACATATGCTTAAAATCTTTCCATGATGGTGGTAGTTTATCAATGATACTAGAAATAGAAATGGATTCATCGATTTCCATTTTGTGTTGTGCAAATTGGCCTAAAATGCGTTGAAGTTCATTGAATTGTTCAATTACAGACCGTGTATCTACCATCTTGTATTTCATGAAATTACCAACTAGAAACTTTTTAGCAGATGCATCTTCATTTAAGTATTTAGTTTCTAGTGCATCCCATAATTCTTTTGCAGATGCAAAGTTTTGATAAATATCAAACAACGAATCAGACATACCGTTTACAATGTGACCATGACAGATGTAGTCATCATTTTCCCATTTGTTCCGCCTTCGTAATTCCTCCAAAGGTGCATCATCATCGACTTATGGTATCTCAGTTCTAAGAACTTATACCCCTTTCAAAGTTGTGAGAAGGAAATGCATCTTCCTTTTCCACCTCCGGAAATCAACGCCTTCAAACTAGTCTAGTTTCCCGAAATTCATCATCAAATCCTTTGCATTCACCATTGTGATCAAAACAATAATTTAAGAAGAATGTTGTATTTTGAGGGTGTGAAGATTGATCACCAATGTCTTGAATTCCTGCAAATATAGAAGATGTTCGGATCCTTGCAGTTTCATGATAAATCGTTTTCCTTCTTAAATTATTCGACCCTATACTTTGTCCCGGGTATCACGAATATTTAAGTGAGATATAAACTGATAGTTTTACCTTTATGTCTGGACAAAGATCTTAAAGAGCACTTAGAAGTATTAAGTTATATGCAATGTTTAACAAGGATGCTTACAATTGTTATTATAGTTTTTAACAATGTAAACTTGCTTATGTATAGCACTTTTATCTGAAAAAGAGCAAAGGAATACGTCCTTTAAGTGATTGACACCAAAAGAAAAGGTACCATTTGGTTCTACCCACTCACCAAAAATCAGTTTTCGGACCACAGGTACTCATCCGTACGGATGAAGTTATCATCCGGACGGATAAATCACAGTATCAAAATGTTACAATTTCAGCCTTTCATCCGTACGGATAGATTCTTATCCATACGGATAACTCTCATCCGTACGGATAGATTCTTATCCATACGGATAACTCTCAGTCAGAAAATTTGGATTTTCATTTTACATCCGTACACTCATAAACACTTATATAAGCGTGCACTCCGCACCTCCATACTTATATTTAGATTTACGAGCATAACCACCCTTGTACTAAACCCCGATAACCTCAATGGCTTGTGATTATACTTAAATCACCAACATTCACGAACATGGTGGAAGTCAATCTCAATGTGCTTGGTTCTAACGTGGAAAACCGGGTTGTGGGCAAGATATGTGGCTCCAATGTTGTCACACCATAGCGTCAGAGTAGGAGTAATAATAAGCATGTTAGTGAGAAGACTGCGAATCCATTGCAATTCAACCGCAGTGTTGGAAAGGGTCTTGTACTCGGCTTCGGTGCTACTTTTAGAAACGGTAAGATGCTGTTTGGAACGCCAGCTAATAAGGTGATCACCGAGAAAGATTTAGTAGGCACCAATAGATCGACGATTATCCGGGTCTGCGGCCAAAACAGAATCGGAGTAGGCACGTAGGTGAAGGGTGGAGCGACGCGAGAAAAATAAACCCTCAGAAATCGTGGACTTGAGGTAACGAGGCAGACGCTTAACCGCTTGCCAATGTGCCTCGGTGGGCGCATGCATAAATTTGCTAGCCTTGTGAACCGCAAAAGCAATATCTGGACGAGTAAAGCTTAAATATTGAAGACCCTCAACAACGGTGCGATACAAGGCCGGATCCGAGAATAAGGGGCCCGGATCATGATGGAGGCGGGTGGAGGCAGCCATAGGGGTAGAGCACGGTTTAGATTTATCCATAATGGCCTTTTGCAGGAGGTGGAATATATACTTTCGCTGCGTCAGGAATAAACCATCTGACGTGTGAAGAGCCTCAATACCAAGGAAGTAAGAGAGTCGGCCAAGATCTTTAACCGGAAAGTGAGTGCTAAGAAATGTGATAACCTCTTC
Organism: Gentiana macrophylla; assembly: GCA_026214975.1. Classification (NCBI taxonomy): domain Eukaryota; kingdom Viridiplantae; phylum Streptophyta; class Magnoliopsida; order Gentianales; family Gentianaceae; genus Gentiana; species Gentiana macrophylla. The sequence goes on along the minus strand of CM047809.1, from coordinate 76,446,264 downwards.
AACGTGAGCAGGGCTATTGCCAGTAATAATTACGTTATCCATATAGATGAGAATGTAGAGCCGAATGGTGCCATGAGAGTAAACATACAGGGACGTATCAGCCTTAGAGCTATGAAAACCGAATTGGGTGAGTACATCAGTAAACCGAGAAAACCATGCCCGAGGGGCCTGTTTCAGACCATACAAGCTGCGTTTCAGCCGACAAACATAATCATGGTGATCCGGATGTGCAAAGCCAGGCGGTTGGGCCATGTAAACAGTCTCGGTAAGATGCCATGAAGGAACGCATTTTGGATGTCAACTTGGCGGAGAGACCACCCCTGTGAGATAGCAAGACAACAAAATGCGAATAGTAACGGTCTTAACAACCGGACTGAAGGTCTCAGTGTAGTCTATACCTTCCGACTGATGAAAGCCTTTGGCAACAAGTCAGGATTTGTGATGCTCAATGTGACCATCGGCATGGAGCTTGGTGCGAAATACCCATTTATTTCAAACCACATTCATATCCGTGCGGTAGGGCACAAGCTCCCACGTGTTAGTATGAAGTAATGCATTAATCTCGTATTGCATAGCATCACGCCACACCTTATCTTTGACGGCTTCGGTATAGGAGGTGGGCTCGGAGGAAGAGGCAGTGGTAATAAGAGCTTTGGGCAAAGGGTAACGAATAAAGTCCGGGTTTTGATTGGGTTTGAGTGTTTGGGTTCGGGTAGGAGTGGTCATAGGGTGAGGTGGGGGATGAGGGGGTGGTGGAGGAGGTGTAGGTTATGGGGGGCTCTCGGGTTCAGGTGAAGAGGGAGTGTTGTCGTTTGGTGGGACGAGTGGTGGGAGGGGTGGAGGGTTGGGGCTTCCGGATGGTGGAGGTAAGGAGGTGTTTTTGATGGTGCGAGGGGCCGTAGGGTGGGAAGGTAGGTAACATGGAAGGGGAATAGTAGGAGTAATGGTTGGTGGGGTAGGGACGGTGGGAGTATAAGGAAAGACCTTCTCATAAAAAACAACATGGCGAGCGATATAGACGCGCCCGGTGGAGAGATCAAGGCATTTATAGCCATGGTGAGAAGGATTATAGCCAAGGAAGATACATGTTTTGGAGCGAAATTCGGTTTTGTGGCGATTGTAAGGTCGAAGGTAGGGCCAACAGGCACAACCAAAAATGCGAATAAATGAGTAGTCAGGAGTGCGGTGATGGACAAGCTCATATGGGGATTTATTGTTGAGGACATGAGAGGGAAGACGATTGATAATATAAGTGGCGGTGACAAAGGCATCCTCCCAATAGGGTAAATGAAGATTCGAATGAGCAAGGAGAGAGAGGCCAACCTCAGTGATTTGGCGATGCCGACGTTCAATGGCACCGCCTTGTTCGTGGGTATGAGGTGCGGAGCGACGATGCTGAATGCCGAGTTGGACTAAGGTGCGGGTGAAGTGACGGAATTTGCCACCCCGATCGGTTTGAATGGCTTTGAGTTTAGTATTAAATTGACATTCAATAAGGGAAAGGAAGTTGGGAAAAATAATCTCAACGTCATATTTGTGTTTTAACGGATAGAACCATATATATTTGGTGAAGTCATCAAGAAAACTCACATAGTAGTAATTACCATAAATAGAGGACTCATTGGGTCCCCAAACATCCGAATAAATCAAATCTAAAGGTGCACTATAAGTAAACGAAGAAGTACATAAAGTATGACGATGACATTTGGAAAGTTGACACGGAGCACAAACCGCTTCCGGTGATTTATTAGGAATAAAAATAGACAAACTACGAAAAGCTTGGCAGAGGACGGGATGAGAGCAATGGCCAAGACGTTGATGCCACATAGCAGACGACTGAGGAGAAGAGTGATGAGCTTGGACTGGGCTTCGAGTGAGGTTGTGGAAGTGGTGGAGACCGCCTTGGACAAAGCCTTTAAGAAGGGTGGTTCCCGAATGATCCTTCACAAGAAAGAAAGAGGCATGAAATTCAAAATAAATAGAATTATCAGTACAAAAACGTTGAACCGATAATAGATTTTTGGTTAAATTTGGAGAAACAAGGACATTAGAAATGTGGTGTGTGTGGAGGTGAGTAGTATTTAGAGGAACCAAAGTGAGTGATAGGCAAACCTGAGCCATCGCCAATGTGAATTTGATCAATACCATCATAAGGTTCAGAATTAAGGTTGAGGTTGTGGAGATCATTCGTGAGGTGATGGGTGGCACCAGTGTCGGGAATCCATTCAGAGTTAGGATTATATTGTGGGTGACTAGCATACGCTTGGTGTGGGCGTTGGGGATGTTGGTTGGGTGGTGGAGGTGTGGCGGATGGGTCAGCAGATTCAGAGTACCTGTAATAACACGCATGGGCAGTGTGCCCTACTTTAGCACAAATTTGACAAGTGGGAGAAGGTTCGTTACCAGTATTATTAGAGCGTTGATTGCCACGACCACGACCACGACCACCACGACCTCGATAATTCGGAGAGTGACCACCACGGCCACGAGTACCATTATAACCATTATTATTATTATAAGGGGTGCTATTGTTATTTTCATAGTTGCTGTTGGTGGTAGGGGCACGGCTGTAATTTGCCTGTGCCGATGATGCAGTGGTAGATGACGCAAGCATAGAGGGCCGATGGTGCTGAATTCTTGATTCAGTGGTGAGAAGGAACGCATATAGTTCATCAGCAGTGAGGTTGGGGTTGGTTGAGACCATGGTGACCAGAGAATCGTATTCAGGGCCAAGTCCGGCAAGCAAATAGGTGACGAAGACGTCGTTGGACAGGGGATGGCTGGCGAGATGAAGTTCATCAGCAAGACTCTTGAGTTTAAAATAATATTCAGTCGCAGATAGCTCGTTTTGCGGGTAGAGGCCAATTCGGTGCGGAGTTGGACCAGTTTTGCACGACTTTGGGACGCAAACGACGTCTGGAGCGCTGTCCAGATGGCGGCGGAGGTGGTGGTTGTGTAAACTTGAAGAAGGACTTCATCTGTTAGCGAGGAGGTGATGGTGGAGAGGATCATCTGATCCGTTTTTGTCCAGGCTGCGAGGTCTTCATCGTAATCCAGGTTGTCTTCAATTTTTCCGGCAGCGGTGGTAAGCTTGGGTGACGGCGGGGGTATGGTGCCGTCGATGAAGCCAAAGACGCCCTGGCCGCGTAGGTAGGGCAACAGCTGGGCTCTCTAGAGGTTGTAATTCTGCCGAGTTAATTTCGTGATATGCAGCGAGGATGATCTGGTGAAGGTTGATATCGAGTGCCGGTGGAGGAACCATCTTCAGACATGGTGATGTCGGAGAAGAAGGCCTTTGAAGAGGGTGAGGGCAGCAGGTAGTTGAACGTATGGTTTTTTTTTGTGTGGATCACTTAGGGCTCTGATACCATGTGGTAATTGTGTATTGTATTAATTATTGAAAAGTGTTTACAAGGTACAATATATATATATATATATATATATATATATATATATATATATATATATATATATATATATATATATATATATATATATATTAGTTTACAAAGGGTAAAACGGTAAGAATACATTAACTAATAGTATTATCTAAAATATCTTCAACAGTTCATGACCAAATAAAAATAATAATAATAATAATAAGGTATAGTATGTTTTATGACGGATTGACAATGTTTGGTTAAAGCTTGCATGCACAACGAGTTAATTAGGGCTCAAATTTAGAGTGAGAAAAGGCCTCGGTAGTGAGAGTAAAACCGATTTTAGTTAGACTCGGTTTCCAGAGTAGGGTATCTTACGAAAATTAGAGAGATGTAAAAATAGTTAGGCAAACCATTGAGATTTAATCCATGTCAACTCATCTACGCCTGACATAGGGCGATTGAACATGCAAGAGCTAGTATTTGCTAAACTGAGGATTAACACGAATAACTAACACATAGTAACTAATGGAAGGTATATAATATTTAAGGTCACTCACACGAAAAATTTTATGTTGCAACCGTTGTATGAAGGTTGTACCAAGTGACATACTTTACCACCTTTCATTTCTAACATCTCACACACGCCAAAAGTGTATTATGTGAAAGAGAGTTAAAATGAATGGCTCTAAAGTATGTCACTTGGTACAACCTTCCTACAACCGTTGCACCATAAAATCACTCCACACACACTCATATAAACCCATAGAACGTACTCTCCCCAACATTACATTGTCTTCGTTAGCCCTTCATCGATTTCGTTGTCTATACTTTTAATTTAACTCCAATAGGGGAAATTTAATTTGAATTGAAAATGACAATTGATAAATTACTAAACTTAAATCCTCGTGAGCTATGACATATATTGTTCGCCTAGTCTGACTACAACTGACTTGATACACTGCCGATGAGGTTGTACGCGTAGCTAACAATCGACCAGTCACTTCAAGTCACTTACATGACTTCCGTATCACCCTCCGTCTCCCTTGAAAATTCCCCCTACCCTAGCTTCGGCTAGTCCACCCCAACCCGCACCTCCACCCCTTCCCGAACAGGTCTCCGAATCCCCAACTCTTACTACCACCCCGCCTCACTCCCAATTCACTCCCTCCACCTCTTCCTCGTCCTCTATCCCCCGTGATTCCCCTCCCTCCGACTCACCCCTTCCATCCCATTTTATGGTAACTCGGGTCCGTAACAACATCTTCAAACCTCGCACCATTCTTAACCTTACTGCCCAACTAGATTCTCAGCTATTTGATATTGAGTCCACCACATATAAACAGGCTTTGCAAAGTTCTCATTGGTGTCATGCCATGTCTGAAGAGTTCGATGCATTGGTTCGTAATGGTACGTGGTCTCTAGTTCCCTTTGACAGTTCAGTTAATCTAGTTGGACAGCAAGTGGATCTGTCGGATTAAGCGCAAATCTGATGGCACGATTTAGCAGTAAAAGGCTCGGTTAGTTGCCAGAGGCTTTACGCAACATTCGGGCATTGACTATTTCGAGACTTTCAGAGGATGTGTACTGAGGATTCACACGAACAACTAACACATAGTTACTAATGGAAGGTATATAATAATTAAGGTCACTCACACTCTTTTAAACCCATAGAACGTACTCTCCGCAATATTACATTGTACTCGTTAGCGCTTCATATATATCGTTGTCTATACTTTTAATATAACTCAAATAGGGGAAAGTTAATCTGAATAAAAAATCACAATCGATAATATTGAAACCTCACAAGTTTGTTCACATAGTAATCGTCGGCGTCGCTATCATTTGTAGAAAAAAATTTTTTTTTTTGATACCCCTCATCTGTAGTTTACTATGTGTCATTATTAATCAAAATTATACTACTCCTTAAACGATCCAATTTAACATTCAGGGTTACTACATGTTCCAATGCTTCGGACATAACTCAAGTTAAAAAATCACAAATTTTAATTACTATGGTTCATCACCAAACAAATAAATAAATAATAATAATAACAACAACAATAATAATAAATGTACTCAAGTACACACCCTAGTGGTAATCCACTAGGGTCTAACCCGACTCCCGATCCAGGGTTCGAACCCCGTTTGAGGCGTGTGTGTTATCCTTTCGTTTCCGAAAAAAAAACAATAATAATAATAACGTATCCATTCTCCGTAAAAAAAAAAAAAAAACAAACATCGTATAGTATAACATGTTTTTATATTGGTGAACATATTGTAACACTCATTAATCAGTATATATTATTATTATGGAGGTGAATGCAAATTCCTTCATGAAAATATCTTTAGCTTCTTGTTTGAAGTCTTACTCTATATTTAATGTTGGACAATCTTGTTCATAAACGAAAGAAAAATTACAAAGAAACGAAAACAACAAATTCGAATTACAATTACAAAGAAAACAGAAAAGGATATATGATCCGAGCCCTGTGTTGCACACAGTTTCCTTAAGACTAATTCGCCCCCTCACCTTCATGTGCCGTGAGCTTCAGCGGGACGTTAATCTCCCAGGATAGAACGGATAGCAATGACAGGAAGCACAACGCCTTCAATTGCTTAAGAACCTTGTAGTTTGAACTCTCAGTTTTCATGTAGAAAAGAGGTAAGAAGAAGCAGATTGCTGGTGTGTTCAGCCTCTCTTGAACTGAACAAAAAGAGTCTGTTTATATAGGCTTTATCATGCAGAGAAGAGTTGGGAACTGATGGAATACGAAGTGGAACAGCCTCAGCTTCATTACCACGAAATGAATGTCATTACAAAGTGCAAGTGGAGCAGGCGCATGTCGACATCGCAGCGATGCCATAAGTGTTGTCAGTTGGAAGGTCTCTGAATTAATTATCAGTATTCAGCTCAAAAAATAAAGGATCAGGTTGCAAAACTGAATTAATTATCAGTATTCAGCTCGAAAAATAAAGGATCAGGTTGCAAAACCGAATCTTCTCGGTTTAGCTAACCGGAAGGAAATCGTGAGACAGTTGGGAGCCTTTAAATCGAGTTGCACACAAGTTCAAGCTGAAATCCGGATGGATTTGCACCCCCCCTGCGCCCGCGTAGAGAACGGTGTATAAAGTTGGTAAATTCTTACCACTACACTAAAACAACATCATATATATATTGGCTCTTTTCCTTCCTTCCTTCCAATGTGGGAGAAATTGGTTTCCCCAATTTTCCCTTTATTACTAACACTTTCCATTCACCACTTAGGCCCAATAGGCCCAATATGACATATCATTTAACACATCCATTTTAACCATCATTTTCCAACAATCCCCCACATGAATGGAATAGTGTTTAAACCCTAGCAAAGGCTCTAAGAATGAAATTGAGAGTTCGGCGGTAGATCAATGCATAGGATAGGTAGGTGTGACCTTTTGAACCTTCCCTTGATTAAATATGTTTACTTTACTGGCTGACTAGTAGACGCGATGTCCTTGAACTATTCTGCCGTTGATGTAAATGATGACATATCAACCACACTGCATCTACCTATCAACATAGGTTCTTGCGGTTATGTCCATTTTGGCCGTGGACATCTGCCTGGTTCAGCAAGAGTTTCTAAGAATTGCGCCCTCACAATTCCCTTTGAAGCGGCCCCTCTTCTCTCTTACATAGGAGATTCTGTAATTCATAATTTTCTCAAAATATTCTTCTTACACAAATCATTAAAAGCTCTTCTGTGAGCTTATCCTCGTTCAATCTCACTGTTTCTTCATCTTAGGAATGAGCTTGAGGGTTACCCCCCACAGTGACTTTACTTCGGCAATTAGGTTTTCCCATTGAACCAAGATCTTGGGATCTCCAATCTACAAGGTTGGGTTTTCCTTCTCAAAAGTTTTATCCCATGGGCTTTAGTCCCATTCCTCTTGATGATTTAGCAACTACCTCTCTATTTAACCCTTTGGTTAGCGGATCCGCAAGATTATCCTCTGACTTAACATAATCTAAGGTAATCGTATTGGGCTTGAGAGTAGTTGTCTAATGGAATTATGTCTTCGGCGTATGTGCCTAGACTTACCATTATACATTATATTCTGTGCTCTTCCAATCGCTGATTGACTGTCACAGTGAATACATATTCCTGGCACTGGCTTCGGCCATTGAGGAATATCCTCTAGGAATTGATGCAACCATTCTGCCTCTTCCCCACATTTATCCAATGCCACAAACTCAGATTCCATTGTGGATCTGGTTATCACGGTTTGTTTGGAATATTTCCAAGACACGGCTCCACCTCCTAACGTGAATACAAAGCCACTTGTGGATTTTGAATCCTTTGAATCTGAAATCCAATTTGCATCAGTATATCCTTCTATAACAATTGGTTCTCTTGTATAGTGAAGGCCATACTTACGAGTATATCTTAAGTATCTCAGTAACCTCACTATAGCTTTCCAATGTTCATGACTCGGATTACTAGTATATCTACTTAGCTTGCCAACAGCGTAAGCGATATCCAGTCTAGTACAACTCATTAAGTACATTAGACTTCCAATCATCCTTGCGTACTCTAATTGAGATACACCCTCACCTTTATTTTTGAACAAAGGTTGACTTTGATCTATTGGAGTTCTAGCTTCATTTGAGTCATCTTTATTGAATTTTTCCAGGATTTTATCAATATAATTAGATTGACTCAAAATGAGACCATTATAATTTCTTGTAATTCTAATTCCCAATATCATCTCTGCTAACCCCATATCTTTTATTTCAAATCTGGCGTTTAACATATCTTTGGTAGATTTGATCATCTTATCATTACTACCAACTATCAGCATGTCATCCACATAAAGACATAAGATGACATAGCCATCTTTTGTTTCTTTCATGTAAATACATTTATCACATTCATTGGTTTTGAACCCTTTTCCAAGCATAACATGATCAAACTTTTGATGCCATTGTTTTGGTGCTTGTTTTAAGCCATATAATGACTTAACCAATTTACACACTTTCTTATCTTGACCTAGACTAGAAAAACCCTCGGGTTGTTCCACGTAGATTTCTTCTTCTAAATCTCCATTTAAGAAAGCGGTTTTCACATCCATTTGACGTACTTCTAAATTACGCAAAGCGGCTATAGCAAGTACCGTCCTAATGGAAGTTATTCTCGTCACTAGAGAATATGTGTCAAAATAATCAAGATCTTCTTTTTGACTATAACCTTTTATTACTAGTCTGGCCTTATATTTATCAATAGATCCATCAGGTTTCATTTTCCTCTTAAAGATCCATTTTGATCCTAGTGGCTTACATCCTGGAGGTGGATCAACTAACTCCCAAGTATGATTTTGCAATATAGAGTCTATTTCACTATTTATTGCTTCTTTCCACATTGGACCTTCAGAAGAAGTTGTCGCTTCTTTAAATCTTTGAGGATCTGTCTCTATCATATAAGTGATAAAATCTTCACCAAAAGATTTTTCAGTCCTCGACCTTTTGCTTCTTCTTGGCTCAACCTCAGTTGGCTCTTCTTCATTTACTTGTTCAGAAGGTTGATCCTGAACATGAACACGCTTTAATGAACTAGGTTCATTTGTTTTAGCCGGAAATACATTCTCAAAGAATGATGCATTTCTCGATTCCATTATCGTATTTTTATGTATTTCAGGATTATCTGACTTATACACAAGAAATCGATAAGCACTACTATTGTGTGCATATCCAATGAATATACAATCAACGGTTTTTGATCCTATCTTTACTACTTTGGGTGTAGGTACGAGCACCTTTGCAAGGCACCCCCACACTTTCAAGTATTTGTAAGAAGGTGGTTTACCTTTCCACAGTTCATAAGGAGTTTTCTCTTGTTTCTTTCGGGGTATCTTATTTAAAAGATAATTGATAGAAAGGATAGCTTACCCCCACAAGTTTTGTGATACTCCTGAACTCAACAACATTGAATTCATCATTTCTTTCAATTTTCGATTTTTCCTTTCAGCAACTCCGTTCGATTGTGGTGACCATGGCGCGGTTATTTCATGAATAATCCCATGTTCGGCACAAAAATCACTTAGTGGTGCCAAATATTCACCACCTCTATCGCTTCGGAGTATTTTCATCTTTTTCCATGTTGATTCTCAACTTCTTTTACGAATAGAATAAATTTATCTATCGCTTCATATTTTCCTTTTAACAAGTATACATAACAATATTTAGTGCAGTCATCGATAAAGGTAATAAAATAATTATTTCCGCCTCTCGATTGCACAATTTTAAGATCACACACGTCGCTATGTATTAATTCGAGTGGTTTCGTATTTCTTTCAACATTTTGAAAGGGTGCTCTTGTTAATTTCGCTTCAACACAAGTTTCACACTTATGTTCTTTATCAATTTCGAATTTGGGGATATATTTTAGACTTATTAATCTACGCAGGGAATCGTAATTAACATGTCCTAGTCTACCATGCCATAAGGAAGGTGACTCAACCAAGTAAGCGTAACCCGAAAAATATTATTATTGATATTGTTTGGCCTAACAACCATTACATTCAACTTTGACCATGCCATTACATGCATACCCTTTACCGACATACATACCACTCTTAGTTAAAGTAAACTTGTCGGACTCTAAAACAAGACGGAAGCCATTCTTATTCAACAAAGACTCAGGACACCCAGATTCTTACGCATATCCGGGACATATAGCACATTCTTGAGTTAGATGCTTGCTGTAAGTCATCTTGAAATCACTTCTCCTTTTCCAAATATAGCGTAGTAGCCGAGTTTCCATGAACAAAGTCTCATTACATTGAACCGACTCGAACTTAGTAAACACTTCCTGTCGAGCATATGTGCCTTGTAGCTCCTGTGTCTACCCACCATTCTCTTGGATTTGAATCCACCATGTTCACCTCTGACACAACAGCACAAAGATCAATATCTTCCATGCCTTGAACAATATTTGCTTGAAACCTTCTTCTTTGGTAGCTTGCAATCAATAGATTTGTGACCAATCTTGTCACAATTGAAACATTTCCCTTGGAACTTAGGTTTTTCAATGCCACCTTTCGGTCCCAATTTAGCTTTTGGTCCCGTTTTTGATTTCTTAACAAACTTGTTCTTTTTCGAGCTTTGGCCATGTTCTACCACGTTGGCCTTTGCAAGATTCTGAGAGTAATTTCCTCTTTTATCAGACTTCTTATTGGCATCTTCAATACGAAGCCTAACAACAAGATCTTCCATGCTCATTTCCTTTCGCTTATGCTTAAGGTAATTCTTGAAATCTTTCCACGCATTTGGTAATTTCTCAATAACACAAGCGACTTGGAAAGTTTCACTAAGCTCCATCTTTTCAGCTTGAATCTCGTGAAGAATCAACTGAAATTCTTCCACTTGTTCCATGAGTGGTCTAGAGTCCACCATCTTGTACTCCAAGAACCTGCCAACGACAAATTTCTTTGTACCTGCATCTTCGGTTCTATACTTTTTATCTAGTGCCTCCCACAATTCTTTTGCACTCTTTTTATCACAGTATACATCATACAATGAGTCAACTAAACAATTCATTATATAATGTCTACAAAGATAATCAGATTGTTTCCATTCATCCATGGCAAACAGAAAATCTTGATTCGGCTCTCCTTCCGCTTCCGGTTTTGGTGGATCATCGGTTAGGAATTTAGCCATACACAAAGTTGTGAGATAGAACATCATCTGTTGTTGCCATCTCTTAAAATTCAGCCCATTGAATTTTTCAGGCCTCTCATGCTGATTCATAGGAGCAACACCTCGATTTGGCACTTGTTGCACCATAGCCAAAGACTGAGTCTGACCATCAGCACCATTCTGAGCCGTACTGGTTGTCATTTCTGAAATTTAACACACCAATTGATTAAATTTCCTTTCAACAATTTATAGAACAATTTTTAATTGGACTATACTCAATTCAAAAAATGATTCGTTTAGAACCCAAAACAGCTTGGTTAAACTAAACAGCTTGTTTGAATTCAGCTCGTTTAAGAAACTGAACAGCCCGTTAAAACAGCTCGTTAAAAACAGCTCTTTATAGTCAAATCAGCTCGTTTTAAAACGCAGCTTGATTCAACCAAACAGCTCGTTTTTACACACCTCGATTCGTTTTCTTCAATTACAGAAAACTGAATCTTTTCAAACTCGTTTCAAACACAGAATGTAGGAATTCAGTTTGATGAATCTCGAAACTGTTCACAAGAAGAACTTGTTCGATCCGACACAGTTATACAAACTGTTCGTTCTTAATTTCCTCTCGTTAATGAACAATAAATATGAAGAATTAGTCTTAAGATTGTTGGACAATCTTGTTCATAAACGAAAGAAAAATTACAAAGAAACGAAAACAACAAATTCGAATTACAATTGCAAAGAAAACAGAAAAGGATATATGATCCGAGCCCTGTGTTGCACACAGTTTCCTTAAGACTAATTCGCCCCCTCACCTTTGTGTGTCGTGAGCTTCAGCGGGACGTTAATCTCCCTGGATAGAACGGATAGCAATGACAGGAAGCACAACGCCTTGTAGTTTGAACTCTTAGTTTTCATGTAGAAAAGAGGTAAGAAGAAGCAGATTGCTGGTGTGTTCAGCCTCTCTTGAACTGAAAAAAAAGAGTCTGTTCATATAGGCTTTATCATGCAGAGAAGAGTTGGGAACTGATGGAATACGAAGTGGAACAGCCTCAGCTTCATTACCACGAAATGAATGTCATTACAAAGAGTAAGTGGAGCGGAACAGCGATGTCGACATCGCAGCGCCATTGCGTAAGTGTTGTCAGTTGGAAGGTCTCTGAATTAATTATCAGTATTCAGCTCGAAAAATAAAGGATCAGGTTGCAAAACCGAATCTTCACTGGGAGCCTTTAAATCGAGTTTCATTCGTGTCCGCAAGACGCGCGCTCGCACACAAGTTCAAGCTGAAATCCGGATGGATTTGCACCCCCCCCTGCGTCCGCGTAGAGAACGGTGTATAAAGTTGGTAAATTTTTACCACTACACTAAAACAACATCATATATATATTGGCTCTTTTCCTTCCTTCCTTCCAATGTGGGAGAAATTGGTTTCCCCAATTTTCCCTTTATTACTAACACTTTCCATTCACCACTTAGGCCCAATAGGCCCAATATGACATATCATTTAACACATCCATTTTAACCATCATTTTCCAACATTTAATACGCACTATTCTGATACTCTTAGTTATGGATTTCATGATTAACACCTCAAGGTTCATAGTTATGGAAGACTAAATCTTTGGCTAGCCAAGTTAATATAAAGTAGAGTATAGTATGTTTTATGACAGATTGACAATGTTTGGTTAAATTTTGCATGCACAACGAGTTAATTAGAGCTCAAATTTAAAGTGGGAAAAGGCCGCGGTAGTGAGAGTAAAACCGCTATTAGTTTGACTCGGTTTCCCGAGTAGGGTATCTTACGAAAATTAGAGTGATCTAAAAATAGTTAGGCAAACCATTGAGATTTAATCCATGTCTACGCCTGACATAAGGCGATTGAACATGCGAGAGCTAGTTTGCTAAACTGAGGATTCACACGAATAACTTGAAGGATGCAGGTTCTTAGATCTAAACGAGTTAGATCTACACGGAGCGGATGGATAACGATTTATATATCAAAACACATAATTAAAGGACTTAAACTACTACAAGGGGGTTTAAGATCATGTTACCAATAACGGGAAGAGAAGCCTTGATCTTCCGATGTGTTCTCCAAACGGCGGTTGGTGGGACACCCTTCTTGATAAACGAACCTCCTTGATATGCAACACCAAGAAAAACTCCAAGTTTTTCTTCCTCTAGAACCCTAGACAAGAGAAACAAATTTTTTTCTCTCTTTTTAATGAGTGGGGCGAAATTTTCAAGTGTCAATACACTTGGAATAACTCTCCTTTTATAGGAGAGTAAATCCTTGGTCTCCAAGTATTAACTAATTAAATAAATAATTAATTAAACAAAATAAAAAGATATTTTCATTAATGACTAATTGTGACATGTATTGACCAATAGGAAATCAAATAACAAGTCATCCAACCAATCACATAACAAGAATATCTTTTATTTTCCATAACACAAGAAAATTAATTCTTGTGCTAAAAGAGACATATTAGGCGCCACTTATTAGGGTTAAAAGCCCACATAAAATGTCTTTTATGTGTATTATATTATTTAGCCCAACTAAATAATATCCATGCATATCAATTAATTAGCCCAGCCAATTAATTATCACTGAGGCCCAAATAACAAGATTAATAGTCCGAATTACAGAAGCCACATCGGGGACCATGGACTATATAACCAAGTAGCTCCAATAATTAATTATTCATCGAATGTAATAAGTACATTAATTATTAATTCCGGGATTACGCCACCATAAACCCGAAACTGAACTCTACCAATTATAGATGTATACTTATACTCAACCCATAGAGTGAATAAGCGTCCATTGATATAATCACTACATACGGATTAACCCTCCATAGACTGTCCATTCTGAGTGGGAAGTCTCCGTGAACCCGACTCAGAATATCTTATCCTTATTTACCATTAACCCCCTGATGATCAATTAGTACACATATCGGACTAGTAGCTAATTAGTCAAATGTGAACTTCCGGGATCGATCACTTTCTTAGGGCTAACAAATAAGGGGACTGTCTCTCTACTTCCCGCAGGAAGGAATGGATTCCATGTCTGTGAAGATCAGAACTACTCACTCATCAGGAGATAGTGCCAATGAGAAGTGGCTTGGAACACATATTCAAGTGAACCGTAACTAACACATCAAACACTACCCCGAGACAAGCAGCACCCTGTGATCACCTCAGGATTAAGGTTGATCCATATATGATCATCTAATGATTTAATAAGATTCATCGATTACGGAATTATATCGGGAAATTCAGATTAAATTGGTCCAGTCCTATATGAATGCCATCATCTATAAATGCCCCACGTAGGTACCCTCTACCGATAGTCCGGATAAGACTATCACACCCTAAAGTGTTCTGGGCGCATTATTGGTGTTTTAATCAAGAGACCCTAAACTCTGATTAAGTTCACCACGGACTAACAGTTTAAGTATACCACCACTAACTCAATCCTCACGTGTAATCCATACACTGAGTTAAGTGGTTACATACAGATATACTTAGGGTTTGCAGCAGTGTATTACTTTACAAGCACAAAGCAAGTAATAAGGTGAGATAAATTCTATCATTCATTATTAAAAACAATTACACAAATTGTCTTTCGGGCACTACACCTAACATAACTAACACATAGTAACAATTGTAAGGTATTTAATAATTAAGGTCACTCACACTCATATAAACCCATAGAATGTACTCTCCGCAACATTACATTGTGTTCGTTAGTGCTTCATCTATATCGTTGTCTATACTTATAATTTAACTCCAATAGGGGAAAGTTAATTTGAATTAAAAATGACAACAGATAAATTACTAACCTCAAATCCTCGTGAGCTATGACATATATTGTTCGCCTAGTTTGACTACAACAGACTTGATACACTGCCGGTGAGATTGTACGCCTAGCTATCATTCGACCAATCACTTCCTGTCACTTACATGTCTTTTGTATCACCATCTGTCTCCCCTGAAAAATCCCCCCTACCTTAGCTTCGGCTAGTCCACCCCAACCTGCACCTCCACCCCCTCCCGAACGGGTCTCCGATTCCCCATCTATTACTACCACCCCGCCTCCCTCCCCGTCCACTCCCTCCTCCTCTTCCTCCGATGTTATCCCCTCCATTTTCCCTCCCTCCGACTCACCCCTTCCATCCCAGCTTATGGTAACTCGTGTCCGTAACAACATCTTCAAACCTTGCACCATTCTTAATCTTACTGCCCAGCTAGATTCTCAACTATTTGATATTGAGCCCACCACATATAATCAGGCTTTGAGAAGTTCTCATTGGCGTCATGCCATGTCTAAAGAGTTCGATGCATTGGTTCGTAATGGTACATGGTCTCTAGTTCCCTTTGACAGTTCACTTAATCTAGTTGGACAGCAAGTGGATCTATTGGATTAAGCGCAAATCTGATGGCACGATTGATTGGTACAAGGCTCGGTTAGTTGCCAGAGGCTTTACGCAACATTCGGGCATTGACTATTTCGAGACTTTCAGTCCGGTTGTTAAGCCTACTACTGTTCGTTTGGTTCCGGGTCTTGCTATTTTACTAGGGTTGTCCATGCGTCAACTAGACGTCAATAATGCCTTTTAGCTTGGGTCTCTTTCTAAGGATGTGTACTGAGGATTCACACGAACAACTAACACATAGTTACTAATGGAAGGTATATAATAATTAAGGTCACTCACAATCTTTTAAACCCAGAGAACGTACTCTCCGTAACATTATATTGTACTCGTTAGCGCTTCATATATATCGTTGTCTATACTTTTAATATAACTCAAATAGGGGAATGTTAATCTGAATAAAAAATCACAACCGATAATATTGAAACCTCACAAGTTTGTTCACATAGTAATCGTCGGCGTCGCTAGCAATCTATCATTTGTGGAAATAAATTTTTTTTTTTTATACCCCTCATCTGTAGTTTACTATGTGTCATTATTAATCAAAATTATACTACTCCTTAAACGATCCAATTTAACATTCAGGGTTACTACATGTTCCAATGCTTTGGACATAACTCAAGTTAAAAAATCACAAGTTTTACTATGGTTCATCACCAAACAAATAAATAAATAAATAATAATAATAACAATAATAATAATAAATGTACTCAAGTACATACCCTAGTGATAATCCACTAGGGTCTAACCCGGCTTCCAATAGGTAGTCCAGGGTTCGAACCCAGTTTGGGGCATGCGTGTGTTATCCTTTCGTTTTCGGAAAAAAAAACAATAATAATAATAATAATAATAATAATAAATATAATAAGGTTTCCATTCTCCGGAAAAGAAAAAAAAACAAAAAAAAAAAAACAGCGTATAGTATAACATGTTTTTATATTGGTGAACATAATGTGACACTCATTAATCAGTATATATTCGTATTATGGAGGTGAATGCAAATTCCTCATGAAAATATCTTTAGCTTCTTGATTGAAGTCTTACTCTATATTTAGCATACTTATGGAAGACTAAATCTTTGTCTAGCCAAGTTAATATAAAGTAGAGTATCGTATGTTTTATGACAGATTGACAATGTTTGGTTAAATTTTGTATGCACAGCGAGTTAATTAGAGCTCAAATTTAGAGTGGGAAATGGCCGCCGTAGTGAGAGTAAAACTGATTTTAGTTTGACTCGGATTCCAGAGTAGGGTATCTTACGAAAATTAGAGAGATCTAAAAATAGTTAGGGAAACCATTGAGATTTAATCCATGTCTATGCCTGACATAGGGCGATTGAACATGCGAGAGCTAGTATTTGTTAAACTGAGGATTCACACGAATAACTAACACATAGTAACAATTGGAAGGTATATAATAATTAAGGTCACTCACACTCATATAAACCGATAGAATGTACTCTCCCTAACATTACATTGTCTTCGTTAGTGCTTCATCTATATTGTTGTCTATACTTTTAATTTAACTCTAATAGGGGAAGTTAATTTGAATTAAAAAAGACAACCGATAAATTACTAATCTCAAATCCTCGTGAGCTATGAAATATATTGTTCGCCTAGTTTGACTACAATAGACTTGATACACTACCGGTGTGATTTTACGCCTAGCTATCATTCGACCAATCACTTCCAATCAATTACATGACTTCCGCGTATCACCATCTGTCTCCCCTGAAAAATCCCCCCTACCCTAACTTCGGTTAGTCCACCCCAACCCGCACCTTCACCCCCTCCCGAACTGATATCCGAATCCCCATCTCCTACTACCACCCCGCCTCCTTCCCCGTCCACTCCCTCCTCCTCTTCCTCCTCCTCTATCCCCTCCAATTTCCCTCCCTCCGACTCACCGCTTCCATCCCAGCTTATGGTAATTCGTGTCAGAACAACATCTTCAAACCTTGCACCCTTCTGAACCTTACTGCGCAGCTAGATTCTCAACTCTCTGATACTTAGCCCACCACATATAAAAAGTCTTTGAAAAGCTCTCATTGGTGTCAGGCCATGTCTATAGAGTTTGATGCATTGGTTTGTAATTATACATGGTCTCTAGTTCCCTTTGACAGTTCACTTAATCTAGTTGGACAGCAAGTGGATCTATCGGATTAAGCTCAAATCTGATGGCACAATTGAGTGGTACATGGTTCGGTTAGTTGCTAGAGTCTTTACGCAGCATTCGGGAATTGACTATTTCAAGACGTTCAGACTGGTTGTTAAACCTACTACTGTTCGTTTGGTTCCGGGTCTTGCGTTTCACTAGGGTGGTCTATGCGTCAGCTAGACGTCAATAATTCCTTTTTGCAGGGGTGTCTTTCTAAGGATGTACGCATGGATCAACCCCTAGTTTTGAGGATGTGGATCATCCTCATTGTTTAGGGTGATTTTCTATGATTTATATCGTTCTATTTCGTGACAATTTTCCTCTATACTCCAATGTTTTGCACAGAAAGTGAACGTTTATTTGGTTTATTAAGCAAGTGATGTTTGGAATGGTTTAATCGCAAAGTTGGTTGAGTTGTGAGATTTTATTGTTGATTTTCTATCACTTTGAATGATTTTACACTTTGCAATGTTTTGATGTCTTGTAGATACACGAATTTGGCTTAAAAGAGGATTAAAAGATGTTCAAGTGAGGATCTACATGGAAGAAAAAGATAAAGATGAAGTCGGATAAAGATAGAGATGAAAAGCCGGATTTGAAGTGAACTGAACGCACGTCTTAAGCTCCGTTCGGCTGGACGGGCGTTTGAGGAACCGAACGGGCATCCAGGAAGGAACATTGGATTCAGGATATTAAGATTTTTGCTGAACAAGCGTCCAAATTTACATGGGACGGGCGTCTGACATGACTCTGCCCGACTCGAAGATTTTATGCATACTGGACGGGCGTTCAAACCCTTGGACGAGCGTCCAGCCGCCGACCTAGCAAAAACCGACTTAAATTGTTATAAATAGCCACGTTTTTCCATGCAAAATATACCCTAATTACACTAGGCGGCCACAAGAACCCTAAGGGGCGATTTTTTTGTGTCCTCCGCCTTTCATAAACAACTTTTATGCTTTTTATTTCTTAGAAAAATTCCTTCAAATTATATGTACTTTCTAGTAGCTATTTCTAGTAATCAAACGATGCTTAGAGGCTAGAGCTCTTTGGAACAAGCGTTGTGAAGCCGTTCTATCAACACTTTGATTTCTCTTTGGATTATCTTGTGAGTTTTTATTAAAAGTTGTATCTTTATTATGTTTTACTTGTTGTTATGCAATTTAATCGATAGATACCTTGCATGCTTGATGTTTAATGTTTGATGAAAATCGTTATTAAACCCTAGATCACCGTAATCAGTTGTTAGGTTAATCTCTAGGTTGCTAGATTGAGAAATCTTATACCTTGGATATAAAAGCGTTAATCTTTAGGATCGAAAGATAAAAGATTAATAAACGAATTGTCTAAGAAATTAGAAATTCATACCTACGATAGGTGAATCACGACTTTTGTTAAATCATCACTAGATAATCTAAAGGAGGAATTGAATGTTATAGAATTGGTGGATCAATTGCTTGTTCGTTCGTTAAATTATTGATTAAAATCGCTTGAACTTGAATTGCTTAGCTAAGTTAGAACTTTTTATTGCATGTTTAGGTTTTAGAGTAGATACTTTAGTTAATCTCATTCGCAATTATATTTCCTGGCTTTATATTCCTGATCTTCTGTCCAGTCTACTTTTGTTATTTTCGTTTTTAGTTTGTTACGTGTTAATCGTTTTTATTTTCTTATAATTTTAGGAATAGTAGTTGTGACATCTTTAGGTTAGTTAGGTAAAAACTAGGTAAACAACCCCGATTCCCTGTGGACTCGACTCCGGTATTAACCTCTATACTACGATCCCTGCACTTGGGGTAAACCGGATTATTTTATTACTTTTTTATTCTTCATTAGATAAAATCCGAGACAAGTTTTTGGCACCGTTGCCGGGGACATCGGTTCGGTTGTCTAGTTTTCACGAAGTTTATTTTCTGTTTCTGTTTTTGTTCTGGTTTCCAAACGGGCGTCTGGAGTAGTGGACGCCCGTCCATCTAAAAAGGACCAACTCTGCACCGTTTGGAGAAAATCAGACGAGCGTCTGGCTTGCCCCAAACGGCCGTCTAGTTCTTCAGGAAGACGCCCGTCCGGATTAATTGGACGCCCGTCTGACCTCCTTTTTTATTTTCTTTCCTTAGTTTTTAGCTTTTAGTTGTTAGTTTAAACAACTTTATTTTGGTTTCGGTTTATGCAAACTCGAAGTCAAAAGGGGCCACTGCTTTACACCCCTGACCTCGAACGAACCATAGTCAGACCGAACAGGCGAAGAGTCCGTCCTACGGTTCTTCCTGACGAAGGGAGTACGACCGATCAAGATCTCGAACGAAATCTAGCAATAGAAATCGAAGAAATCGAAGAAATCGTCATTATGGCTGTAGACGATAGACGTACGTTGGCTGACTACGCCATGCCTGGTGAAGTCAAGGTCAACCCGGCAATTGTTTTACCCGCCATTAATGCACCAAATTTTGAACTCAAACCCGGTCTTATCCAAATGATGCAACACGCATCAATCTTTCATGGTTTCCAATCTGAGAATCCTCACACTCATGTACACACATTTTTGGAAATATGTGGTACAACTCGCATACAAGTTGTAAATGAGGATGCAATAAAATTGAAGCTATTTCCATTTTCCTTGAAAGAGGAGGCGAAAGAGTGGTACAGCTCTCTGCCTTCCGAGTCAATTACCACCTGGGGTGAACTCGAGAAAGAGTTCCTGAGTCAATACTTCCCACCATCTAAAACAGCCCAATGCTTAAGTGAAATTTTCACTTTTTTATCAAAAGGAAAACGAATCGTTCTTTGATGCATGGAAGAGATTCAAAGCTCTTCTTCGTAAATGCCCTCACCACGGTTTGGACTTGCAGAGGCAAGTCAACACATTTTTCAGTGGATGACCGAGCTCACAAAGGGTATAGTCAATAGTTCTTCTGGTGGGGCATTCTTAAGAAAAACACCTGCAGAGGGGTGGGCATTATTCGAGGATATTGCCAAATATAATTATGCCCCCTCCTCTCAAGCTATTCAGGCACCTCCTCCTCCTAGGATTGAGGAGGTGAACAATCAAAATCAGATTACCATGCTGCAACAGCAGGTGGCTGCTCTTACAAGGTCTCTGAATCCAACGAATCAAAATCTATCATTTCCGCAGAACTCTCAAGTTCTGTATTGTGAAAATTGTTGTCAAACTGGCCATATGGTTGGCCAGTGTCAATTTAATTCCCCTTCGACCTATCAAGTTAATGTTGTCCAGAACCAGGGACAGTACAATTCAGTCACATGCCAGACATGTGATAATGTGGGGCACACCTCTCGTTTCTGCCCTATGAATGGACAGAATGCTGAAGTTAATGATTTCCTTGGCCAGCAAAATCAGAGATTTAACAATCAGTTCTCTGGCCAAAGCAATTTTCAAAATCAGGGTTTCAATCAAAACCCGAATTTCAATTAGAACCGTAATATGAATTTTTCCAATCAAAATCAGAGGTTTAACCAGAACTGGCCGAACAATCTAAATCCGATGTTTCAAAGTTGGTCTAGCCAATCTTTCCCACAAAACTTCCAGAACTCTCAAGGGCCCTCTCAATCTAGTGATCTTGAAAGCAAATTGGACTCCTATCAGAAGGAGCAGAATAATAATTTCCAATTCCTTCTTAGCACAATTAAGAATCTTGAGAGGCAGCTCGGGCAAGTAGCTGACCAAAAAGCTTCTAGACCCTCGGGGCAGTTACCTAGCTTTACTGAGAAGAACCCCAAGGGTGGTCAAGTGGCTCAGACCGAGTTAAATCAAAGCCAGTGCACTGACCTAGTTCCTTCAATTCCCTATGGTAAAGAAGAGGCCGGTGCCATGAATCTCATATCTGGTACTCAACTTAGTGGTCCCCCAAACCAGGGAAACCACTAACCCCTCCTGCCAGTGATAAGGCAGGAGGGGAAATCGAGCACCCATGTTCCCCTTTTCTGCAAGAGAGTACTCAGGTGGATGATCCCCTGAGAAATGAAGAATCAAGTGAGAGTCAGGTGGCAGATCCCCTGACTAGTAAAAGAAGTGAGAAAGCGGTGAGGTGGAAAGATTTGGAAGATAAAGCTGTCAATTCATCCTCGAAGAAAGTCTTTTAAAAGTGATTTGAAAAACTACCATTTCCACCTAGAAAAAGCAACATCTCCTTGCATGAGGACAAGAAATATGAAAAAGTGCTTAATCTTCCTGAAAATACTCAAAGTTAATCTTCCATTATCTCGATGTTACGGTTGAGATGCCTAAGTACACTAAGTTCATCAAGGATCTTTGTTTCTTCTAAGAAGAAGTTAGAAGGCATGGATCGGTTGATTGGTGAGGATTGCTCTATGGTAAGTTATGAAGATCTACAAATCAAGAGGGTGACCACAGAAATTTGTGCTCACATTCTTTGATGGGAGGCCTAGTCTTCCCAAACTCTTTATGTGACACAGGTGCATCCATTAGTCGATGCCATTGTCTGCGTATGTAAACGGCTTGGATTGAATGATCTTTTAGAACCCACGACCATGAACCTACAATTCGCTGATAGATCTTCCAAGAAAGCTGCAGGGATACTAAAGGACGTATTAGTGCAAGTTGATAGATTTATTTTTCCGGTTGACTGGTACGTCCTAAACATAGAAAAGGATGAAAATGTCCCCTTGATACTTGGAAGACCTTTTCTTTCTACAGCCAGAACCCTCATTGACTGTGAAGGAGGGAAAGTGACCATACGAGTCGATGATCAGGAGGTGAGCTACAGTGTCTCCAAAGCTATTCAGAGACCCGGCTGATTATCCAACTGGCTTCTCCATAGAAGATATGTCAGATGACTTTAACGACTACATGGAAAAGCAAGTCATGGCTGTTGAGACTGAATATGAGCGATTAGTAAAGAATCTGAATAATCATGGTTGGGTGAGTCTAGAACAACTAGGAGCTGAATTTGATGAAGGTTCGTTGAAAGGAGAAGCTTTGGCAGTGGGACCACTCGGTAAACTCAGTGATTTTGAGTTGAAAAGTGGGGAGCTTAAATCAAGTTTGGAAGAACCACCTGTAGATCTGGTACTGAACCCGTTACCTAAGCACTTGAAATATGTTTTCTTGAGAGAAGGTGACAAGCTTCCGTTGATTATTTCTGCCAAGCTATCCCGATTGGAAGAGATGAAACTGTTAAACATATTGAGAAAGAATGAGAAAGCTTTTGGTTGGCAAGTGGAGACATCATAGGGATATCTCCTGACTTATGCATGCACAAGATTAAAACTGAAGAGGGTACCAAGTGTATTAGACAGCCCTAGAGGAAGCTCAACCCTCACATGCAAGAAGTAGTTAAGAAGGAGATTATCAAGCTTTTGGACATGGGTATTATTTATGCAATTGCTGACAGTGAATGGGTGTCCCCTACTCAAGTAGTTCCTAAGAGAGGAGGAATTACTATTGAGAAGAATGAAAAGGGTGAAGAAATAGTATTGAGGCTAGTAACGGGTTATAGAGTCTGTATCGACTACAGAAAACTCAATGAAGTTACAATGAAAGATCATTTCCCCCTTCCTTTCATTGACCAGATGCTAGAGCGTCTGACAGGACATGCATTCTACTGTTTCCTTGGTGGATATTCGGGATATTTCCAGATACCCATAGATCCAGTCGATCAAGAAAAGACAACTTTCACCTGCCCTTATGGTACATTCGCTTACAGGCGAATGCCATTTGGTCTCTGCAATGCCCCAGCTACATTCCAAAGGTGTATGCTGGCAATCTTTGATGGGCTTGTTGAAAAGTGTATGGAGATATTCATGGACGATTTCTCAGTCTTTGGTCAATCCTTTGATCACTGTCTTGACAATCTTGATCAAGTAATATCCCGCTGTGTGGAAAAGAACTTAGTCCTAAACTGGGAAAAGTGCCATTTTATGGTAGATGAAGGGATAGTTCTTGGCCATAAGATCTCAGCCAAAGGTATGGAAGTAGATAGGACAAAAGTGGAGGCTATAGAGAAGATGAGTTTGCCTAGAAATGTGCGTGAAGTGAGAGGTTTTCTTGGACACGTCGGTTTTTATAGGAGATTCATTAAAGACTTTTCCAAGATAGCCAAGCCCCTATCTACCCTACTCAAAGAAGATGTTGTTTTTAATTTTGATGATAGTTGCAAGCAAGCATTTGAGGAGCTTAAAAGTCAGTTGATTTCTGCACCGATTCTTATCTCTCCTGACTGGAATCTACCCTTCGAGCTTATGTGTGATGCATCCAACTACGCTGTTGGGGCAATCTTTGGACAACGAATTAAGGGAAAATTCCAGCCCATATCCTACGCCAGTCACACACTAAACCCTACTCAAGTAAACTACACCACAACTGAAAAGGAATTATTGGCCGTAGTTTTCGCTATGGACAAATTTCGTAGTTACTTGTTGGGTGCTGCAGTCACTGTGTGGACTGATCACGCTGCTTTGCGCTATCTCATGACAAAGAAAGATGCTAAACCGCGCTTACTACGTTGGATACTGATCCTGCAAGAGTTTGACGTTCAGATTAAAGACAAAAAGGCAGTGAAAACGTAGTAGCTGATCATGTATCGAGGATGCTGAATGAGGAAGAGAAAGAACCTGATGATATAGACCTTTACTTTCCTCTTGAGAATGTTATGCTTATAGACGATTGTGCTCCAGATGTTCCATGGTACTCTTCCATCGTCAACTACCTGCATTCCCAATATTTAAATCCGGAATTTTCATATCAGGAGAAGAAGAAATTTTTCTCTGATTTGAAAACCTTTGTATGGGATGAACCTTACCTCTTAAGATCTGCAAGGATGGATTGTTGAGAAGGTGTGTTCCCGAGTCAGAGCAACGTCATTGAACAGTGCCACAGTGGGCCTACTGGTGGCCACTTTGGTCCTTAGAAAACCGTTGCCAAGATCTTTCAGTCTGGTTTCTATTGGCCCACGATCTTCAAGGATTCAAAAGCTTTCTGCAAAGCTTGTGATAGGTGCCAACAAACCGGAGCTTTAACAAGGCGTTTTGACATGCCGTTGAAACCCATTCTAGAATGTGAAGTCTTCGATGTATGGGGGATTGATTTTATGGGCCTGTTCCCATCCTCCTGTGGAAATAAATACATCTTAGTCTGTGTGGATTATGTATCGAAATGGGTGGAGGCTCAAGCCACTTCTCGCAATGACCACAAAACGGTCATGAGCTTTCTAAAGAAAAATATTTTCGTGAGATTTGGGTGCCCACGTGCCTTGATAAGCGATGAGGGAACGCACTTCAAATATGGTGTTCGGCATAAAATCGGCACACCACATCACCCTATGACTAGTGGTCAGGTTGAACGAAGCAATCAGAGCTTGAAGAAGATCCTGGAGAAGGTAGTAAACAGTCACAGAAAGGTCTGGAGTTTAAGTTGGATGATGTATTATGGGCATATCGAACTTCCTACAAAACCCCCATGGGTACATCACCCTATCAGATGGTATATGGAAAACCATGCCACCTACCAGTTGAGTTGGAGCATAGAGCGTATTGGGCCACTAAGTTCTTAAACTTCGATACCCAATCATGTGGTGAACACCCACTGTAGCAGTTGCATGAGTTAGATGAGTTTAGACTCCAAGCCTACTAGAGTGCCAGGATAAGTAAAGATAAGATGAAACTCCTTCATGATGCCAAAATCAAGAAGCGAGAATTTCATGTTGGGGAGCAAGTGCTATTGTACAATTCCAGGTTACATCTGTTCCCTGGAAAGTTGAGGACACGTTGGTCCGGCCCTTTTGAAATTCTGCAAATCATTCTTGGAGGCGTTTTAGAACTAAGAGGTCATTGTGACCAGCCGTTCAGAGTGAATGGTCAAAGGTGCAAGCATTATATCGGTCAAACCAAAGAAAAACCTTTGATTGTTCATTTCCTCAACATCCTCGGGTGTGGTGTACCTGAAGTCAATAAGTTTGACGAATTTTCACCCGACTTGTTTTCTGAGGATGACGGCAGTGGTCCATTGGCGGAAGTCATGGCTGGTAGTTGGGATATGGAAGAGTTTCACAGGGAGCAACAGCTCAAGAGACGTCTGAGGAAGAAGAAGTCTATAATGGGGAGGATTAAAAGTGTTTGGAAAGTTATCAAAAGCTTGACCCCATGTGTTAGATGCTGTTTTTGCAGCCACACTACTGATCAGAGCTTACACAGTATATTGGCTGGAAGAAATGTTAAATGGCCTGATCCAGGCTAAATTGAGAGATTGTCGAGCTAACGACGCAATCCAAAAGCGCCACTAGGGGGCATCCTAGATATCTATATTTATATTAGTTACTTTTTATATTACTTTTGTCTTTGTTTTATGTGTTTTAGTTTTAGTCTCATAAGAGTGTTGTATGGATCTGCTTCAGTTCAGCTTTGTTTTGTTGCATCTAGCTCTGCTACTTTATAGTATCCTCTATCGCTACTTTTGCGCGACATGTTATATTCCCCTGTGTCCCCCGAGGTACGTCTTGTTTTCTCATGTGTGCAGGATATTTGCGATGGCGATTGTGAGCTTTTAGATGAATTCAGTTTACCGGTGGATGGTCCACGATCTCATCGCTTTCTTCAAGCATTTACGATCGACTCATGACCACTTCCGACTGCCACCTTCGAATTACAATCAGCTAAGTACTTTATCCGTTCTTAAATTCTGCACAACCTGAGGACATGTTGTCGTTTAAGTGTGGGGGAGGGGAATGGTTATGTGTTTCTTTTTGCTTATATTGTTATTTTATGCTGAAAATAGCTAAAAATTTTCAAAATTTTGTTTTGTCCCGGTTGAGCAAATGCATATTTTTGTTCGGTTTTTATAGACATTTATGCTATATATTGTATGTTTAGTAGGTTAGATGTTTCACCCGACATACATTTCACGAGCCATATTAAATGATGAGCTAAAATATAAAGCTATACCCATTTGGATTAGTAATTTTTGATTATCTTATAAGCATCTTGTGCTTAGTGCTAATGTACGTATCGTGAGAATTATAATAGTTTGTGTTTAGAGCCGGAGTATGACATACTGTGAATATCTTAGGTTTGAATGTGATAAGCGAAACGTGACTATTGTTCTTTAAAAAGTATGTTAAAAGAAAAAATGAATGAATTAATTGGGTGTGTCGGAAGCTGGTCGATGATTGGAGTGAGGTAGGGCGTATCTCGAATGTCCTATACCACTATGATGACCAAAAGCTCACGACAGTCAGAAGAAGCTGCTTGATGATTTGAGTACGGTAGGTCATATCTCGAATGTCCTATTCTGCTATGACGGGCAATAGCTCATTCTGATGTGCGTATAAATGTGGAAGTTAATTAAATCAACTTACGAAAGGTATTGGTATGAATTGATATAAGACCAAGTTATCGCCTACCTTATCCCCAGTATAAACCGACAGATATGTTGTAGGGATTATCCTCTGAGTATGTCAAAAAGGTCCTAAATGTATTCTATCATCCTTTTCGGGATATGTTACGTTTTGTAGGGTGCATGTTATAAGTATCATTTATTTCTAGTTTAAATGGGGTATTTGCTAGTTGCCTTGAATAGATTTCAAGTTTGGACATAGTGGAAGTTTGCTATGGCTTTGCACACACACCGAGGTGAACCTCTAATTTATTAAATATGCTTTATTCTTGCTGAAATGTCTATCTTTTCTCCGAGCCTTGGTCTTGTTTTGTTTCGCTCGGGATGAGCAAAAGCTAAGTGTGGGGGAGTTGTTTAGGGTGATTTTCTATGATTTATATCGTTCTATTTCGTGACAATTTTCCTCTATACTCCAATGTATTGCACAGAAAGTGAACGTTTATTTGGTTTATTAAGCAAGTGATGTTTGGAATGGTTTAATCGCAAAGTTGGTTGAGTTGTGAGATTTTATTGTTGATTTTCTATCACTTTGAATGATTTTACACTTTGCAATGTTTTGATGTCTTGTAGATACACGAATTTGGCTTAAAAGAGGTTTAAAAGATGTTCAAGTGAGGATCTACATGGAAGAAAAAGATAAAGATGAAGTCGGATAAAGATAGAGATGAAAAGCCGGATTTGAAGTGAACTGAACGCACGTCTGAAGCTCCGTTCGGCTGGACGGGCATTTGAGGAACCGAACGGGCGTCTAGGATGGAACATTGGATTCAGGATATTAAGATTTTTGCTGAACGAGCGACCAAATTTACATGGGACGGGCGTCTGACATGACTCGGCCCGACTCGAAGATTTTATGCATACTGGACGGGCGTTCAAACCCTTGGAAGAGCGTCCAGCCGCCGACCTAGCAAAAACCGACTTAAATTGTTATAAATATCCACGTTTTTCCATCAAAAATATACCCTAATTACACTAGGCGGCCACAAGAACCCTAAGGGACGATTTTTCTGTGTCCTCCACCTTTCATAAACAACTTTTATGCTTTTTATTTCTTAGAAAAATTCCTTCAAATTATATGTACTTTCTAGTAGCTATTTCAAGTAATCAAACGATGCTTAGAGGCTAGAGCTCTTTGGATCAAGCGTTGTGGAGCCGTTCTATCAACACTTTGATTTCTCTTTGGATTATCTTGTGAGTTTTTATTAAAAGTTGTATCTTTATTATGTTGTACTTGTTGTTATGAAATTTAATCGATAGATACCTTGCATGCTTGATGTTTAATGTTTGATGAAAATTGTTATTAAACCCTAGATCACCGTAATAAAGATTAGATCTTTAATCTAATTAACGAGAGTTGTTAGGTTAATTTCTAGGTTGCTAGATTGAGAAATCTTACACCTTGGATATAAAAGCGTTAATCTTTAGGATCGAAAGATAAAAGAATAATAAACGAATTGTCTAAGAAATTAGAAATTCATACCTATGATAGGTGAATCACGACTTTTGTTAAATCATCACTAGATAATCTAAAGGAGGAATTGAATGTTATAGAATTGGTGGATCAATTGCTTGTTCGTTCGTTAAATTATTGATTAAAATCGCTTGAACTTGAATTGCTTAGCTATGTTAGAACTTTTTATTGCATGTTTAGGTTTTAGAGTAGATACTTTAGTTAATCTCATTCGCAATTATATTTCCTGGCTTTAGATTCCTGATCTTCTCTCCAGTCTACTTTTGTTATTTTCGTTTTTAGTTTGTTACGTGTTAATCGTTTTTATTTTCTTATAATTTTAGGAATAGTAATTGTGACATCTTTAGGTTAGTTAGGTAAAAACTAGGTAAACAACCCCGATTCCCTGTGGACTCGACTCCTGTATTAACCTCTATACTACGATCCCTGCACTTGGGGTAAACCGGATTATTTTATTACTTGTTTATTCTTCATTAGATAAAATCCGAGACACTCATCATGTTTGCAAATTACATAAGGCCATCTGTGGCCTCTAGCAGGCTTCTCGTGCGTGGTATCAGGAGTTGAAGCAAGCCTGAAATAAGTTAGAAATATTTGTTTAAGTCTTCACCTAGATTCTGACATATTGTTTAAGTTCAGTCAGACAAGTACTGTACTAGACAGGTAGGATGGCCAAGTAAAAGGCAGGAGATCAACAGAGTGAAGGCAGCCAAGTACCTACAGTGTCATGTGAAGACATATGGCACCATACCGGAGCAATTTGTCTTATGGAAAGAGTAACTACTCGCCTCGGTTTGATTTATAGTCCTTTGTTTTCTACATCAAACTATTATTGTTCATTGCTCAAGTTAGATCTGTATGATAGTATAGATTGTATTAGATCTGTTAGATAATATGACTATTTCTATTATTTATTATCTAATTTAAAAATCCGTAATTAGTTCCGTAAATTACGGATCTGTTCCGTAAATCACTCCAAACACGACACCTATCCCAACAAGCTTAAGACAAATTGGTAATCTATTCTATTTTTCCAGTTGTTTGCATAATTGTATGTGCCGTAAATAATGACAAATACATGGAAAAATTAGTGTGGATGCGTATGGTTTTATTTTGAAACCACCTGATGGCTTACGTTCAGTAAGTTATTTTGTTTTGTATATGGGTGCACTTTAGCCTTATATGCCTTTCGAAATTTGGCTGTAACTGGGATTGAGAATTATTGCTTAGAACCGTCTTCGGCGTTTCCGATTTTAATTGTTTGTGTTATGTGGCTAAAAGAATTGAAAGCCGGTTTGCTTCGGGTTAAATTCGTAATATGTTGAAAATTGATTAAATATGAAAGGTAACATCCATGCTTATCAATTCGGTCAAGTCCTATATATGGGACATCATATATAAATGCCCCACTAGGTACCCTATACCGACGGTCCGAATAAGACGGTCACACCGTTAAGTGTTCTGGGCACATTATTGGTATATTAATCACGAGACCCACACTCTGATTAAATCACCACGGACTAACTAGTTTTAAGCATATCATTACTAACTCAATTCTCGTGTGTATGCTCATACACTGAGTTATGTGATTACATACCGATATACTTACGGTTTTCAGCAGTGTATTAATATAAGCATAAATGCAGATATTGAGATGAATTATAAATCCTGTAAGAAACAATTACAGAAATTGTCTTTCGGGCACTACACCCAACACTGGTAATACCGTAAAGTGAATCCAAAAACTTATTCAAGTAATTGAATAATTACTACAATTAATTCGAGCAATATAACCTGGGAAGTCTGTGATGACCTTGGATAAGTCTAAGATATATTTCCAGTGATGAAATCTATTCATTTAACATGGTGTACAATGATCTCTCACAAAAAAAGGAACAGTGAAGTGCAAGCATACTTTGAAACTCAAAGAAATAAAGGAAACATCAAAACGTCTAAGTAAAAGTTCTACCGGCTGACTAAAGAATAACAGTTAAGAGGACCACAATAGCAGAGTATGCAGATTCATTGTACCGGTCAAGCAACAGCCAAGTTAAGAAACAGGCAAGTGAAGTATGCTATCTGCATTTGATTCTGAACGATAAATAAGCAAATCAAGCAATTAATGAAGAATCAATCAAGGACGGATTTTATGATGAACGTTGAAATAAAATCAGGATCGCTGAAATCAAGGAGGAATCAAGAATTAAATCAAGGATTGTTCTCACCATTAAATAGCCAACGGACAGATTTTCAAATCAAGGAGATCATGGCTATAAATAGAAGGCACTAGAAGTGAAGAAAATATATACAGAGATAACGATTGACTTAAGAACATGAAGTACTGAAACTCTATAAAATTCTCTAGCCTTCATTTAAACTTTCATTGCTCAATCCATAAGATCAAGTTCAGAATTATCAAGACTCAATCAGAATCATTCAAGTCTGAATCTGATCAAGTTTGATGAATTCCTCAAACTTACATTCATCCCAAGCAACTGAATTAGAGAAGTCTGAGAAGGAGTTGTGCTTTTGTGATAGCTGCTGAAGGATTTGTTCTCAAGCAGCAGTGTTGAAGACTGAGTCACTGAAGCTTTTGTAGCCAGGGAGTGATAGTCTTGGAGATTGTGAAGCTTGTGTAGCCAGGGACAATCACACTATTGTATTGGTTAAAGTCAATAGTGAATTCCTTCAATCGTCACAGGAGAAGAGTGGATAAATGGATTACACCACCCTGAACAACTATAAACATTGTGTTCATTTACTTACTGCACTTTAATTTACAGTATTTCTTTACTACATTATATTCATACTCTGCTTTGAAACAACTTTAAGAAGGGACTTATCTGCTGCCCAAAAGCTTTTAATTATAAGAAAAGTTTTTGAAACTCCAATATAGTCATTCACCCCCCCTCTGACTATATTCTCACCCTTCTCTGTGACCAACAATTGGTATCGAAGCAGTGTTCCTAGTATCAAAACATGTTCAGATCTAATTTTTGGTAAAAGGGAGAACACACACACACACTTTCAAAGTAGTTAAAATTTGTGTTTACACATAAATACCTATTTGTGTGACTATGAATTCATCAAATTTCATGTCTAATGTACCTATATTCAATGTTAAGAATTTTGATGAATATAAAATAAGGATGCTATCTCATCTTGCAGCAACTCATGGGGAGTCACTGGATGTCATCAATGACGGTCCAATCAAGATCACGACTGTGATAGCCACAGTGCAAATCAAGGAAAAGAAAAAGACAAGCTTAAGAAGGATTGGACTAAAGATGATAAAAGAGGAGAAAATCTTGATTTTAATGCAAAAGATATGATCTTGAGGCCTCTGGACAGGAATATGTTCATGAGAATTAAAGATTGCAAAACAACAAAGAAGATGTGGGACAAATTGGCACTGATCAATGAAAGATCAGAGGCAGTCAAAGAAAACAAATTATCTGTTGCAAAACATAAATTTGAGAGTTTCAAAATGAAGACTGTTGAATCCATTGATGAAATGGATAACAGATTTTCAAGCATCATTAGTGAACTGCAACAACCGGGACATACATATCCACATAAAGAAGTCTATCTAAAAATCTTGAGAGGTCTACTTGAAAGATGGAAGATACTCACATCAGTACTCAAAGGAACAATAGATCTTGCAAAAACCAAAACCTTGACACAGATGTCTCAATTAAAAGCTCATGAACTCGAGTTAAACAGTGAAGACGGTGTACCACCTGAGCCACACAAGGCCAGTGCACTGGTTGCACCCCAGCAAAGCAAAGCAACTGACTCAACCAGCAAAGAGACTCAAGAGCTTAAGGAGTAGATTGCTTTGTTGATCAAACGCTTTGACAGATTTAGCAAAAGAAGTTCAAAGGAAGCTCTTCATCAAGCAAAAAGTCAAATTCAAGCAAAGACATGAAGAAAAAATATGACGAATATAGTGATGACGGTCAAATTATGCCCGTAAAAGTCATCAACATTGACCTTAAATCGAGATTAATAATGTATATTTCATATTAAATCACTCGTTTATATTTATTATTTAATGTTAAGTGATTATTAATATGATATTTGGTATTTAGCTGTTTTTATTATTAAAAGACCGATTTATTGTGCGATAAATGTTGATTTTGCAGATCACGACAAATCGAGAGGATAAATGTCATTCAATCAGTAAATCTCGAGATAATAAGGAAGAAAATCGGAGCATTAATCAAGAGATAAATCAGAGGAATCAGATCAGCACGGAAGAATGCAGTGGGGAACAAGTCAGACAAAGAGACGCGTTTAACACGTGTAAAAAAGGGCTCGGTTGACCGAGCCTATCCATTCGGTCGACCGAGAGAGTCGGCTCGGTCACTTGAAGTTTATCCGGCAGAAATCGCGTGTATATCTTCTAGATCCTTCCTAGGTCGGCAAAAACCTCTATATAAGCAGCAGCTACGAAATTATAAAAACACCAACACACACCTTAGACATACATACAATCCCTTCATTCTTTCTTCAATCTTACAATTCATAATATAACTTTGATACAATTTAGAATAATTTGAGGTTTCCGACAATTTAAGAATTTGCAATATGTAAGCCTTTATTTTTCTGTTTCTTTCTTTTAAGTAATTAATCCCTCCCAACTATGCTTTATCGTTTGAATTAGTTAATCATAGCTAGATGATGTAGATCTAGGCTATGACGATAGGGATGTGGCGACTCCTTGTCTATGGGGATCCCATAACCTACGTCATACACTTAGTATTTATTCATGAATCTACTTGATTTAATTAATGCGTATCTATGTTAGTTTATATGAATACTGTGCGAATTACTGTTTAATATGTTCTATATGATGAAACGCTGAGAGATATATTCTAAGATGTATTCTGGGCTGAAATCGTTCGGGTGACCGAATAAGTTCATTCGGTCGACCGAGCCCCTGTCATCTGTTAATTACGCCACGTCTTTATGGTTAGGTTAACCTAGTTGAATTTATTATCTCAGTAGGTATGGCTATGGCTACGTTACTCGATTAGTTTAATTAAAATGTGTAAAAAGGAAATACCAATATAAAACTCTTAGGTAGGCTTATGAATTGCTCTTCACGGACGTTCAGCGTTATCTAGGTAGGTTTATATTTGGGGATTTCTAGCACCTGTTTATACATACGTCGTAGATTAGCATGAGACTATAACGTGGTAATTGCTAGTTGGACGAGAGCTTGAGTAATCGCTTAGGAAGTACGCCTAACCATAGGAATGTTGCCTAGACGAGGTGTACGATTAATATCGGCGTCCTTAGTGTCGTAAGCGTGCAATTTATATGAGATGGATACCCAAAAGGTGAAGTCACATAATGTAGCACAATTATCTAGCAACCTAACCGGTGCTAAGTCAAGTTAAAGAGGATGACTCCCATAGCCAAACTAAGATAGATACAAACGGATTGACAGTTAATAAGTTCAGTTTATTATATAAATTATCTAGGTCCAAACGATAAAGACTATAATTGGGGAGGTTAATTACGTTGTGTCGAGTCGTGTCTTTACATTTCTTGTCTTATGTTGGTCAAAGACCGCCTTTGTGTCCTTGGCATGGGTGATTAATTGTTTGTATATAAAATGATCCACAATTGGTTCCCTGTGGGATCGACCTTGATTCACTATAGCTATACTACGATGGGTCTAGTCCTCTTGCTAGTATTGGTTTATGGTGGTCAAGTATATTATAACCTGATTGACCCCGATCAAGTTTTTGGCGCCGTTGCCGGGGAACCAACGGTCAATTTTATATGTAAATAATTTTTTTATTCATGTCAAGTTTTCTGTTTTAGAGTCTGTTTTTACGTTTTGAGTCCTCTCGGTTTATCTCGCTATGTGTAAAAATCCCAGAATCTAGAACAACTGGTTTCGCTCCCAGTGAGATCGCCTCTCATTGCCAAATGAGCCTGGTTCTATTTTCTAGGACTTCGCATGTCTGTTTATCCCCGTATGTTTAATCCGTAAAGTCCGATAGCGAAGATGGGAGACCATGTTAAAATCGATCTGATGGTCTGCTTTGTTTTTCTTCTATTTGCAAAAACCAGGGAAGCAATAATCCAAGTCAATAATTTTTCGCGGGCGCTGAGAAAATAACCCAGCGACATGTGGAGCTACGAATCTAAGATGGGAAAATAAATGGAAGCAACACCTTTAAAGCAACAAGATGGCTCTGAGAAAATAAATATTAAAAGTTTCAATTATTAGGTGGTACAATGTTGAAGGCAAGGTACTACCTTTTTTGCTTATGTTTTACTATCTTTTGGTTTTTTGAACATAAGTTAGTCTTTACATGAACCTGAATGAGAATCTTAGCCCGGAGTTGGTTTGTAAGATTAATTTTATTAGTGCCAAAGGTTACGCCCCAAATCTGTCTCATCTAGAGGTGTGGAAAAACATGTAGTTGTTGAATGGAAGTAGTGAATAAAGAGTTCCTCGTAGTTCTGTCAAAATCTCATTGTCCTATGCATGAGATTGCTTCTACTGGCCATGGGAGCAACAATTTGTGTAGTTTTTAACAATTCTCAATCTAAAGAAACGTTGAGTTTTGAAAGAGCATAATGAAGCAGCATTATAGAGGATGTGATTAAAATGGGTCCCTAGGACTAAATCTCCTTAGAATTCACTAATTCCTAAAACGATAGCCGAGGTAAGAGCTTTGGATAAATGGTATGGATAAATGTCGTTTCCTAGGTCTCACAACCAAGGGAAGGGTATTAATCCGCAAAAGCAACAAGCCCACCTCTTATAGTGCACGAAGGGTCAAAGTCTGGCGATCCAAGAATGATGACTGACAAGGATAATTTTTGGAAATTCAAGCTGAGGACTTTAAACTCAGAATTACTTCTTTAAAACCCTTAGGATTTCTTTTTAGGATTTTAGGTTTTTCTTTCTTTGAGTCCAATAAGAGTAACGTGACATATGTTGAGGTTTTTTATTTTGCCGTGTTCCGATGGCCATTGGGCTGAGGATGTGAAAAACTTTTTTACTCAATATAGGCCACGTGAAATAGAGTTCCGTAGGAGAGTCAAGAAATTGCTAAAGAAAAGGAAATTTAGCAATCAATCTTAAGATGGAAGCATTAAGAGAGCTTCAGAATTACTGAAAATGTAACAGAGAATGATTGGTGTGAACAAGAACAATCTTGGTCAAATTCTAAAACCTTTTAGAAAGGTGATCCAAGTGAAAATCCAAAGTGATGTGCAATTCATTCTGCAATTATCCTTATCTTTCCCTTTACACTTTTTCACCTCCAAACTTTTCGATCCTCTCACCAATCTACCCCGACAGTTCACATTTCTAACCATTCTTTCATCGCCTTTCTTTCTTTCCATCCGTTTCACTCTCCCACCCTAACAAAATGCCTTCACCTATTTCAACCCACAATTTCTTACCCACCCTTTATCTTTTCTTCCCATCCTTATGTGTATCTTTTTTCTAAACCCATCATACTCTCAACCTCCATTTTGTTTACACAATACCCTTGTGTTGCGGAATTTGAAATATTGCTATGTTTTATCATTTTGATTTTCATGATCCTAGTTGGGGGAAGTGTAGCTCTGACCCTAGCTAGATTTTAAAGGTTTTTGGTTCGATCAAAATACGAAATATCTTTCTACCGGAAGTTTTAAATTTTACACTTTTCCGTCTATTCCGGCATTTTTAGATGATAAGTTTTGTTCTGAACTATCACACCGATCCGACCCTGTTGATGCCGGTTATGACTTTTACGTGATACATTGGGTTATTAGAAATTTCGAGGAGTAGCTACATCTCCCTAAGTTGTTGGTATCCAATGCGAGCGAGAAGTTTCTGTGCTAAGTATTTGATTTTATCTTTAGTCTATAGGTCGCATTGAATCTGTTATACCTTACCAAGTTTCTCTTTTATGCTGGACTGAATACATAGTGAGCCAGTCAACCTCGTGTTTTCCCACATGGGATTATGCTTTTTGATCTTTGTCTTCTCCACCCGGTTTTAAGAATATATAGGCGGTGGAGGTTGTAGATGAAGCCTACCATCTTTAGTTGCTTATTTATTTTTCTTTCTATTTAGTATTTGTCACGGATTTTATTAACACAAAACAACAAGTAATAATCCGGTTAACCTCAAGTATAAGGATCGTAGTAATAGTGGTTAATGCCGGGTCGATCTTACGGGGAACTGGCGATTGCTAACCTAGTTTTTGTTTAACTAACTAACCTATGTCACGATTACTAAACTAAACAGCGAATAAAGTAGAACGAAACCGAAAATAAAACTAGACAGAGGATATAATCCAAAGCTAGGAAGAATACGGGTTGCGAACCTTTAACTAAATTAATCTAAGATGCGGATAAAAGTAAACTAACTAAACAAATTCAAGTTTTAAGGATTTAGATTTAATGTTTAACGAGCCAAACGAGGATTGATCCACCTATCCAACAAGCATTGATTTCCTATCTCGATTATATTGCGGTTTTTATCTAGGTTGTGATTCACCTTACCTAAACATGAACCCTAATTCCTTAGAAAGTTCATCTATTAATCCATTATCTTCCAATGCAAGATTAACGCGTTTTCTAACCAAAGGTGTAAACTTTATGTTTTTAATCTAGCAATTAAACCTATTAACTTCCGTTAAGATAGATTCAAATACTATTCCTATTCATGGTGATCTAAGGTTTATGGAGATTTCCATCAACAATAAACAATCAACACATGCACATCTTCCGATATAAGAGCAATTAAACATAATAAACATGAATAAAGAAACAACCTTTAATAAAAACTCACAGTATAATTGATGAAAACGAAATCAACAATTGTTGGATGGCTTCACAATACTCGTTTGATGAAGCTTTTAGCTTCTGAACATCCTCAGCAACTCAAATTTGCAGAAACAGTGCATAAAAATATCTACTTTGATCTAGATCTAAAGTGCATGAAACTGGAATAAAAGAGAGAAAAACGCAGCCTAAAGCCGCCCCTAGGTTTAGGGTTTTGAATAATGTGTATATGGTATATCCTAGGTGGAGAAAACAGCTGCTATATATAGATTTCGAAGTCGGTTCAGCAAAGTCGGCCAACGGACGCTCGTCCGCTCTATCAAACGCCCGTCCAGGTAGATCTGGACAGCTGCAGACGCCCGTTCAGACAGCGTCCAAACCCTCTGTATCAAAATCGCTCCTCCGGACGCCCGTCTGCTCTATCAAACGCCCGTCCACTCTGGACGGGACCTGGACGCTCGTCCAACATGATTGAATCTTGATTTCTTGATTTTTATCTCTTTTTTCTCTAAGTCATTCCTTCATTATCTCTTTTATCATCAATTAACTCGAACTTAGTCAACTTTTGATCATCTTTTGAGCCTCAAACATGTATCTATAACACATAAAAACATCGCAAAATGTAATAATGTCCAAATAATCATAAAATCATAATAAAAACACATAAATTAACCAATTTTGCGAATAACTTATTAAAAACCTCATTTACTCAATATTCCGATTAAACACTCGTTTCTTATGCAATTTAATACAAATACGGGGAAAAATATCATAGAATACAGCGTTATAAATCGTATAAATTCACCCTTAATAACTCCCCCACACTTAGCTTTTGCTCGTCCCGAGCAAAACAAGACAGAATAAAGGCTTGAGAAAAGATAGACATCTAAACATATATAACACATACCCAATAAATCAGAAGTTCACCAGTGTGTGTGTGCAAAGCCATAGAAAACTTCCACTGAATCCAAACTTGAGAAACTCAAAGCAAAACTAGCTAATACCCCCTCGTAGACTAGCGATAAATGACACTCATAAGATGCACCCTACAAATGTGGCATATCCCGAAAAGGATGATAGAGCATACCTAGGGCCTTTCTGAAATACTCAGAGGATAATCCCTACAGCATATCTATTAGTTTCTACTGGGGATAAGATAGACGATAACTTAGTCTTTCATTCATTTCATAACAATTCTTATATGAGTTGATTCAACTATTTCACTTTTAAACACACATCAGAATGAGCTCTTGCCCTGTCATAGCAGAATAGGATATTCGTGATATACCCTACCTTACTCCAATCATAAGGCAGCTTCTCCTGACTGTCGTGAGCTTTTAGTCATCATAGTGGTATAGGACATACGTGGTATACCCTATCGCACTCAAATCATCGACTATTTTTCGAAACACCCATTTTATTCATTTAATTCAACTTTTTCATTTGACAATAAGTCACGTGTTACTTATCACATTCAAACCTAAGATATTCACAGTATAACATACTCTGGATCTAAATACAAACTATCATAAGTCTCAAGATATATATGTAGCACTAAGTACATGACTTATAAGAAAATCAGAAACCACTAGTCAAAAGGGGTATAACTTTATAAATTAGCTCATCATTCACTATGGCTCGTGAAAAATAGATCTCAGGTGAAACAACTAACTTATCAAACATATGACATATAGCTTGGATGACTATAAAAATAATGAACAAAGATTATGCCTTGCTTACTAGGGACAAAACAAAAACAAAAATGTCGAGAAATTTCGAAAAATCTAGCTCATTTTAGCTCATTTCGCATAGAAACGTTACGAATGTAAGCAAATGTATAGATACATAAAGACTCATTCCCCTCCCCCACACTTAAAGATCAACATGTCCTCATGTTGTGCAGAATTAAAAGAAAAGGTTAAAGACTTAGCTGATTTCAACGGATACACGACTCGTCGGTCAGGCCGGAGCCTACACAGTGACACTTAGAACTCGTAATCTGACAATGTAGCTCGACAAAACCGGTAAATTGATACCTGCACGACTTGACAAACACGGAAACATCTCGGGGAAAACGGGGAATTATACCAGAAGAAAAAGAGATACAAAACCGAATATTAACAAAAGCTAAATCATTCAATACATCCCAAAAGTTTAAACAAAGTAAAAATGAAAGTACGGCCGCCTTATGGCTTACACGATCCATCGGAAAAAGTAACAGTAGCAATATCAAAAATTACAACGAATCATATAAGGAAAAAGTAGCAAAAATATACAATGACAGTATCTAGGGCAAATCAAATCGAAAAAATAGACAAATAAAATCATGACGGCCCCGGAGCCGGAGCAACATCAGCTGGAGGATCGGAAGAGGGTCCAGATGGTGGTGCTGTAGTCCTATCTACGGAGGTAGGCTGCTCCTCATCAGACGAAGACTCGGATTTCTCCAAAACATCCGCAATGGCCTGCTCGATCTCAGAAGAAAAATGGTAATCAATGGCGCTTGGATTGAAGATTCTGTCATCCCTTGGCTGCCGGCCTTCACTCATACACTTCAGAATCATCAAAATGTTGTTCTGAGACGTCCTTATGTCCTCCAGCCAGTCCCGCACACTGTTGGCCATACTTAGCCGCATCCGGACCGAAGGAGATAAAGTAGGAAGTGTGGATGCTCGCGGCGGTGCTGAGGAAGAACCAGGCTCCTGCGGTGCCCCGACTCGAGGCCCGACCGAAGCTTACCCTTCTCTCTCAGATAGGCCTCGGATTCTTCGGTTTGTGATCGGCTCCATACTCAGGCACACCGGCATCAATACAGAGACTGTGGATCAGGTGAGGGATAATCAAGCAACGGGTATAGATCTTCTGATTAATAGCCACCTCATCATATAATGCCTGTCCCACATCCACATTCAGGCCAAACGTCAACGCATACAGCATGCCTAGGTCACCAATATGAAAGTGTGTCAGGTTGTTCTTTGGCAACAACCGACTCTGAATAAATCGACACTGGACCTTCCAGTCCTCCGTCCAGGTCGTGGTAACCAACTCCTTCCGGTCTCCTCCCGGCCTTAATGTCCAAGCCACATCCGGGCAAACTCTTAACCGTAACTCCTCCAAGGGATCCTGCCCCAAACTTTGTCTATGTACAATCTCCTCATTGTAGTCCCGACCCTCAAAAGCTGCCAACCCATACTTCTTATTGATCACATCCGGTGTAAACGGAACTTGGACCCCTCGAACCACAACTACCTTCGTTTCCAAGTCGGTTTCTGAACAATTGGCGTAAAATTCCCGAACCAAGGAACCATTGACCGGGGTAGTCGGGATCGTCATCAAGGCATCCCATTTCCGATCTCTTAGCAACTTGACAAACCCTGGATCGACCTGAGCTACCAACGTAACCCTTTCTATCAACATAGTTCTCGAGAAATAGTGCTGGTTATACGCATCGTGGGCCCTAGGGTTCACGAATCTATGAGGCAAAGGCATAGGGGGTACGGTTTTGGCTTTCTTCCTAGGTTGAGCAGCCCTAGGGTCAACCGGTTCATCTTCCCAATGAGCTTCTACAACCTCCTCAACCCTAGATGAGGCTCCTCCTTTCTGAGCTCTAGGCATCCTCACCAAAGGAATATCGTCATCCGTCTCAGATCCCGAGGTTGGTTCATCCCTGAAAGTAGTCCTAGTTTGGGTGGCCCTATGAGGTTGTTCTCGGATACTCACACCCCGGTTAGGATCAACTAAGGTAGGATCAAACTCTTTACGTTTCTTCCCAGCCTCCCGAGCCACTTCCTTACCATGTCTCTTCACAACTCCCTTCTTATGAACCATATTCAAAGCCTAAACTACACGTAAACAATCCCAATTCACAACAATTTACCCGTTTAACATCCAAAGCGGGATTTCAAGACAACCAAACCACAACCACAACCATAATCATCACCAAACAAACCCATTCATCACCCATCACAACACCATATCACCAAAACAGAGCAGAAAGAAACACAAAACCTGAAGAAAAAAAAACGAGTTAAAGGATTATTCAAGCGAACGAGCCGACCCAAAGATCGAACTCACAAAAACGTGAATAAAATCCAGAAAATTTGTTACTAACTTACCAAGTAGGGTGAGGAGATGTTGATCGAGATGGAAGGGAGTCCAAACAACACAAATATGGCCTCCAAAATCGAATTTTTTCTCCAAAAAGTCGGACTGCAATGGAGCTTGATTCTCCTAAAATATGGCGTGTTGGGGAATTTGGTTATGAAAATCGAAAAGAGGAGATCAAATGCGGCTTATAGCACTTTGAATCGCTCGAAATGGTTTAGAATCAAAGATTTTTGGCCAAAAAGAGGGAGAGGAAACGGTTTTTCGATTTAAAACTCAGAAAAATGAATGTTCATGCGTGGAGGGAGTATATATAAGCAGAGGCTGGACGGGCGTCCAAGAAATCGGACGGGCGTCCACTGGGAAATTAGATGAACTGGACGGGCGTCCAGATATTCAGACGCTCGTCCAGGAGTTTAAATCACATACAGGATTGGAGGGAAAATATCAGACGGGCGTCCAGGCTTAGTGGACGGGCGTCCAATAATTGGTCATGGCGGACGGGCGTCCAGACTTCTGGACGGGCGTCCAAGGTAGAATAGTGCAAAAATCATGAAATGTCATACAATTTAAATTCAAATTCGCACCTTCTTATTAAACTTAATTAAAACTTCAAAAATACAACTAGAAATCAACGAAATAAATAAAAACAAATAGGAAACAGTGGGTTGCCTCCCACCCAGCGCTTTCGTTTTACGTCGTTTGCTCGACGGAACAACTTTAAGAACGCTAATCATCGTAAATGGCCGACCAATCTATCACTCGAATGAGACGGCGGAGCATGTCAATCGCCGGAGGGAAATCATACTCATCTTGCAAACCCCAATCCTCACCAGCTACATCAACACCTCGGAAATGCTCAGCTTGCAGCACTAGCGCTAAATCTGTCAGCATCGGATCATTGAGAATCGTGTACGGACGTCCAAGAGCCTCCTGTAACTCCTCAGTAGTGAAGTCTCCAACTCCCGAACAGCGGGGAACAATGAGAACATAGGTGACTGTCTTGACGCGGGTACTAATGTCGAAGTCTACGTGCAAAACAATGGTTCCTCCCGGTCCGTCATCTACAGTGATTAGTGGGATCTTCCTAAGGAAAGGTAACTCCTCTGGCTGAACACCGAAATCCATATCTAGAAAGCACAACTCACTGACAGATAAAACAAAAACTTAGTAAGGCTAAAACTTAATAAACTAAACTTAAATACTAAAGCATAAAA
Source organism: Gentiana macrophylla (assembly GCA_026214975.1). NCBI lineage: Eukaryota > Viridiplantae > Streptophyta > Magnoliopsida > Gentianales > Gentianaceae > Gentiana > Gentiana macrophylla. The sequence goes on along the minus strand of CM047809.1, from coordinate 76,403,652 downwards.
CAAGAATAACTAAAAGAACGATATCTAGGCTGCCCCCTAGTGGCGCTTTTGGTTAATGTCGTTAGCTCGACACCGTTTAAAGCTCATCCTGGATCAGGCCATTTGACTTTTCTGCCAGCCACTACCTCGTGTAAGCTCTGATTAGTAGTGTGGCTGCAGAAACAGCATCTCACACATGGGGTGAAATCTTTAACAGCTTTCCAAATACGCTTAAACTTCCCCATGACTGACCTCTTCCTCTTCTGATTCTCCTGATGACGTTTTAGTTGACGCTCCCTCCAATACTCTTCCATATCCCAACTACCTGCTAGAACTTCTTCAGATCGACCACTACCGTCATCCTCTGAAAACAGGTCGGGTGAAAACTCGTCGAATTCTTCTACTGCTGTAGCACCACACCCGAGGATATCGAGGAAACGAACACTCAAAGGTTTCTCTTTAGGCTCACCAATATAGTGCTTGCACCTTTGACCATTCACTCGAAACGGTTGGTCACCATAACCTCGTAGTTCTAGAACGCCTACAGGAATAATTTGGAGAATTTCGAAGGGACCGGACCAACATGTCCTCAACTTTCCAGGAAACAGATGTAACCTAGAATTGTATAGAAGAACTTGTTCTCCGACTTGAAATTCTCTTTTCTTAATCTTAGCATCGTGGAGGAGTTTCATCTTATCTTTACTAATCCTGGCACTTTCATAGGCTTGGAGTCTGAATTCGTCCAATTCATGCAACTGTTGCAGTCGATGTTTTCCACAAGATTGGGAATCAAAGTTCAGAAACTTTGTAGCCCAATAGGCCCTATGCTCCAACTCGACAGGCAGATGGCATGGCTTTCCATAGACCATTTGATATGGAGATGTACCCATAGGGGTTTTATAGGCGGTTCTGTATGCCCATAGTACATCATCCAACTTCAAACTCCAGTCCTTTCTATGACTGTTGACCACTAGTCATCGGATGGTATAGTGTGCCAGTTTTGTGACGAACACCATACTTTTCAAGCACTTTCTCCAGAGGTCGGTTGCAGAAATGCGTCCCTTCATCACTGATCAAGGCACGTGGACATCCAAACCTCACAAAGATGTTCTTCTTTAAGAATTTCATGACCGTCTTATGATCATTGTGAGGAGTGGCTTGAGCCTCCACCCATTTAGACATGTAGTCTACGCAGACTAAGATGTATTTATTACCGCAAGATGATGGGAATGGTCCCATAAAATCGATACCCCATACATCAAAGACCTCGCATTCTAGGATGGGTTTCAAAGTCATGTTAAAACGCCTCGTCAGAGTACCGGTTCATTGGCATCTATCACAAGCTTTACAGAAAGCTTCTGTGTCCTTAAAGATCGTAGGCCAATAGAAACCGGATTGGAAGATCTTAGCAACGGTTTTCCACGGACCAAAGTGACCTCCAGTGGGTCCACTGTGGCATTGCTCAATAATATCCCGTTGCTCAGATTCAGGAACACATCTTCTAAGCAAACCATCTTTACAGATCTTAAAAAGATAAGGTTCATCCCAAACGAAAGATTTCAAATCAGAGAAGAACTTTTTCTTCTCCTGATAAGACAATTCTGGATCGAGATATCGGGCATGAAGGTAATTTACAATGGAAGAATACCATGGAACATCAGGAGGACAACCGTCTATTAGCATAATGTTCTCTAGAGGAAAGTAAAGATCTATATCATCTAGATCATCCTTTTCCTCACTCAACATTCTAGAAACATGATCAGCTACTACGTTTTCACTGCCCTTTTTGTCCTTAATTTGAACGTCAAACTCTTGTAGGGTAAGTATCCAACGCAGTAGGCGCGGTTTAGCCTCTTTCTTAGTCATCGTGTACCGCAGCAAATGATCACCCACACAACAACTCTGGAGCTCCTAACAAGTAACTCACGAAACTTGTCCATAGCAAAGACCACGGCCAATAATTCCTTTTCGGTGGTCGTATAGTTAACTTGAGAGGGTTCAACGTGTGGATCGGCGTAATAGATAGGCTGGAATTTCCCTTTTATCTTTTGTCCTAGAACAGCACCAACCGCATAGTTTGATGCGTCGCACATAAGCTCAAAAGGTAGATTCCAGTCAGGCGATATAAGAATTGGAGTAGATATTAAACGATCCTTAAGCTCCTCAAACGCTTGCTTGCAGCTCTCATCAAAATTGAACTCAACGTCGTCCTTTAGTAAAGTAGACAGGGGCTTGGCTATCTTGGAGAAGTCTTGAATGAATCTTCTGTAGAAACCGACATGTCCAAGAAAGCTTCTAACTTCACGCACATTCTTGGGATAGCTCATCTTCTCGATAGCTTCTACTTTTGCCCTGTCAACTTCTATACCTCTGGCGGAGATTTTGTGGCCAAGAACTATTCCCTCATCTACCATAAAATGGCATTTTTCCCAATTGAGTACTAAGTTCTTTTCCACACATCTGGATAACACTTGATCAAGATTGTCAAGGCAATCATCAAAAGACTGACCGAAAACCGAAAAATTGTCCATAAAAATCTCCATACACTTTTCTACAAGCCCGTCAAAGATAGCCAGCATACATCTCTGAAATGTAGCTGGGGCATTGCAGAGACCAAATGGCATTCGCTGTGGCGAATGTACCATATAGGCGGGCAGTAAAAGTGGTCTTTTCTTGGTCACCGGATCTATGGGTATTTGGAAGTATCTGAATAGCCATCTAGGAAGCTGATGAGAATGCGTGTCCCGCCAGACGCTCAAGCATCCGATCAATGAATGGAAGGGAAAGTGATCTTTCATGGTTACCTCATTGAGCTTTCTATAATCGATCTGCACTCAGTAACCAAAGACAAGTCTCAATGCTATTTCCTCTCCTTTCATTCTTCTCAATCGTAATTCCACCTTTCACGAACTACTTGAGTCGGGAAACCCATTCACTATCCGCGATGGCATAAATGATTCCCATGTCCAGCAGTTTGATAATTTCCTTTTTAACCACCTCTTGCATATGAGGGTTGAGCCTCCTCTGGGGCTGTCTAACACATTTCGCACCCTCATTTGTCTTGATCTTGTGCATACAGATGTCTGGAGATATCCCTCTGATATCTCCCACTTGCCATCCAAAGGCTTTTTCTTCAAGACGTTGATTAATTTCATTTCTTCTAGTCGAGACAGCTTGGCAGATATAATCAATGGAAGCTTGTCGCCTTCTCTTAAAAACACATAGTTTAGATGTTTGGGCAACGGCTTTAGAACCAAATCAGTAGGGGGGTCTTCCAAACTTGACTTAAGATCTCCACCTTTCAACTCAACGTCGCTGAGCTTACTCAGTGGTCCCACCGCCTTAACTTCTCCTCTCAACAGTTCTTCCTCAAAATCAGCTGCTAATTGATCTAGATTGACCATACCATGAGTGTTTAGATTATCAACCAATCGCTCATATTCAGCTTCTACAGCCATGACTTGCTTATCCATATAATCGGTGAAATCATCCATCCATATAATCAATGGAAAAGCCGGTTGGAGGGCCGAGGGTACTTGAATGGACTTTAAGACATTGTAACTCACCTCTTGATCACCAACTCGGATAGTCACTTTCCCACCATCACAATCGATGAGGGCTCTAGCCAGAGATAGGAAAGGTCTTCCAAGAATCGGGGGACGTTTTCATCTTTCTCCATATCTAAAACATACCAATCGATTGGAAAGGTAAATCATCAATCAACCAAAACGTCTTTCAGATCCTGAAGCTTTCTTAGAGGATCTATCAGCAAATTGTAAACTCATAGTAGTGGGTTCTAGAAGGCTTTGTAAACCAAGCTGTTTGCATACAGACATTGGCATAAGACTTATAGAGGCACCTAGATCACACAAAGAATTAGGGAAGACTAGACCTCCCATTAACACTGTAAGTACGAACTTTCCAGGGTCACCTCTCTTGGTTGGTAAGTTTTCATAATTGATCATTGAACAATCCTCACCAATCAGCCTCTCCATGTCTGACAACTTCCTTTTCGAAGAAACAACATCCTTGATAAATTTTGTATACTTAGGCATTTCAACCAAGACTTCTAATAATGGAAGATTTACCTGAGTATTTTTCAAAAGGTTCAGCACCTTTTCGTACTTTTTGTCCTCAATCAAGGGAATGTTGCTCTTTCTCGGTGGAAATGGAAGCTTCTTAAGGTCACTCTCAGAAAAGACTTTCTTTGAGGATGCACTTACAGCTTTATCCTCCAGATCCTTCCAACGAACAGCTTTTTCAGATTTCTTTGTAGTCGGGATCACCTCACGACTTTCACTTGCTTTTTCAGGTCCTCGAGGATCACCACTTGCATGGGTCTCCAACTTCTTCACCTCTCGGGGTTCAACCACCCGAGTCTTTTCTTGCGCTTGAGGGGAGTGTAGGTGCTGGCTTCCCCTCCCGCCTATCAATGGCAGGAGGGGCTAGTGGTTTCCCTGATGGGAAGGACCACTAACTTGAGTACCGCTTCTGAGGTTCATCGCACTGGCCTCTTCTTTACCGTATTGAATTGATGGCACGAGGTCAGTACATGGGCCTTTGTTCAAGTCAGCTTGAGCAACTTGACCACCCTTTGGATTCTTCTCGGTGAAATCGGCAAATGCTGGGGGGGGTCTAGAAGCTAACTGTTCAGCCAGTTGCCCAATTTGTCTCTCAAGATTCTTCATTGATCTACTCTGCTCCTCCAACTTAGCTTCAAGATTGTTAGACTGGGAGGGACTTTGAGAGTTTTGGAAATTTTGAGCATAGGGCTGGTTGGGCCGACTTTGGACTGCAGGATTTGAATTGGAGGGCCAATTCTGATTTAACCTTTGAATAGGATTGGAAAAATTCGAGTTCTGGTTCTGATTAAAACCAGGGTTTCTATTGAAATTTTGATTCGAATTAAAATTCGAATTAGGATTAAAATTTGAAGATGGATTAAACCCTTGGTTTTGAAAATTGTTCTGGCCAGAAAACTGATTGCACCTTTGATAGTTCTGGCCATAGAATGCATTCACTTGAGATTCGCGATTCATAGACGAATCTAGAAGTGTGCCCCACCTCGTCACACAATCGACATGTGACTTGATTGTACTGCCCCCATAATCATGAACAGCATTCACTTGATAAGGTGCGAGGGGATTAAATTGACATTGGCCATTCATATGGCGGTCGTCGACAAAGAGCTGCATGTCTGTCAGAACACGAGGGTTCATGGAAAAGAAGAAGTTTGATTTACGGATTTGAAACTTGAGGTGTTGCCATCTGCTTCTGCAGCATGGCGATCAAACTTTGCAAATTGACTTCCTCAACCTTGGGAGGAGGAGGTGCTTGATAAGAGGGGGCATAGTTATACTTTGCAATGTCCTCAAACAATGCCCATCCTCTTCGTGTGTTTTCTTGAAAATGCCCCACGGAAGAACTATTGACCATGCCTTTGGTAAGCTCGGTCAATCCACTAAAGAAGGTGTTGACTTGCCTTTCCAGTGGCAAGCCATGGTGGGGACACTTTCTAAGAAGAGACTTGAATCTCTTCCAACATTCGAAGAAGGATTCATTCTCTTTCTGATAGAAGTGAATATTTCATTTAAACATTGGGCTGTCTTTGAAGGTGGAAAATATTGACTCAAGAACTCCTTTTCGAGTTCTGCCCCGGTGGTGATAGATTCAGAGGGGAGAGAGGTGTACCACTCTTTAGCCTCTCCTTTCAGAGAAAATGGAAAAAGTTTTAGCTTGATAGCATCCTCACTTACTCCTTGGATGCGTGTAGTACCGCATATCTCTAAGAACGTATGTAAGTGGGTATGCGGATTCTCTGATTGATAGCCATGAAAAATTGATGCGTGCTGCATCATCTGGATAAGTCCCGGCTTTAGCTCAAAGGTTTGTGCGGTAATGGCTGGAATAACAATAGCCGGGTTGACTTTGACTTCGCCTGGCATGGCGTAGTCTGCCAACGTACGTCTATTATTAGCGGCCATTATCACAAAATCAGTGATTTCCTTTGCTAGTTGATCTTCAAGATCTTGCTCGACTCTGTCTGCCAGAACCGCAGAACGGAAAATCCGCCTGTTTGGCCAGACTACGGTTCGCTCAGGGTCAGGGGTGTATAATAACGGTCCCTTTTGACTCCGAGTTTGCATAAACCAGACCAAAAACAAGTGAAACGAAGCCTAAAACTAAGAAATTAAAAGCCTAAACTAAAAATTAAAAACCTAAAGCAAAAGAAAGGGAAAGAAAAAGGAAACAAAATTATTGAAGAAAAAAGAGGCGAGACGGACGTCAAGGGTTTGGGCGGGCGTCCGGTGGAATTTGATCGACGGGCGGCGTTTAGTGGTCCAAACGCTCGTCTGAAAGGCAGAATACTTGAACGGGCGTCCAAATCTTATGGACGCTCGTCTAAGTGAATAAAACAGAACAAAATTGATAATTTTCCAGCGGACGGGCGTCCAAGATATTCAGACGCCCGTTTGGTAGCGGGAAAACTAGAACAGAAGCAAAAATTTGCAGAAAAGAAAAGAAAGTAAGACAGAAAAACAGAAAAACAGAAAGAAAGACGATCTAATCTCAAAGGAAACTACTAAGGGAAGGTCTTAAACCCTAACTAAACCCTAATCATCTACTTAGCAACTACCTAAAACAATTATCAACTAAAAACAGGAATTTAAAACAAAATAAAAACAGGAAAAACAGAAACAAACTTAAAAAAACGAAAAACAAAAACTAGACAACCGTCCGGTTCCCCGGCAACGGAGCCAAAAACTTGTCACGGATTTTATTAACACAAAACAACAAGTAATAATCCGGTTAACCTCAAGTATAAGGATCGTAGTAATAGTGGTTAATGCCGGGTCGATCTTACGGGGAACTGGCGATTGCTAACCTAGTTTTTGTTTAACTAACTAACCTATGTCACGATTACTAAACTAAACAGCAAATAAAGTAGAACGAAACCGAAAATAAAACTAGACAGAGGATATAATCCAAAGCTAGGAAGAATACGGGTTGCGAACCTTTAACTAAATTAATCTAAGATGCGGATAAAAGTAAACTAACTAAACAAATTCAAGTTTTAAGGATTTAGATTTAATGTTTAACGAGCCAAACGAGGATTGATCCACCTATCCAACAAGCATTGATTTCCTATCTCGATTGTATTGCGGTTTTTATCTAGGTTGTGATTCACCTTATCTAAACATGAACCCTAATTCCTTAGAAAGTTCATCTATTAATCCATTATCTTCCAATGCAAGATTAACGCGTTTTCTAACCAAAGGTGTAAACTTTATGTTTTTAATCTAGCAATTAAACCTATTAACTTCCGTTAAGATAGATTGAAATACTATTCCTATTCATGGTGATCTAAGGTTTATGGAGATTTCCATCAACAATAAACAATCAACACATGCACATCTTCCGATATAAGAGCAATTAAACATAATAAACATGAATAAAGAAACAACCTTTAATAAAAACTCACAGTATAATCGATGAAAACGAAATCAACAATTGTTGGATGGCTTCACAATACTCGTTTGATGAAGCTTTTAGCTTCTGAACATCCTCAGCAACTCAAATTTGCAGAAAGAGTGCATAAAAAGTAACTAGTTTGATCTAGATCTAAAGTGCATAAAACTGGAATAAAAGAGAGAGAAACGCAGCCTAAAGCCGCCCCTAGGTTTAGGGTTTCGAATAATGTGTATATGGTATATCCTAGGTGGAGAAAACAGCTGCTATATATAGATTTCGAAGTCGGTTCAGCAAAGTCGGCCAACAGACGCTCGTCCGCTCTATCAAACGCCCGTCCAGGTAGATCTGGACAGCTGCAGACACCCGTTCAGACAGCGTCCAAACTCTCTGTATCAAAATCGCTCCTCCGGACGCCCGGCTGCTCTATCAAACGCCCGTCCACTCGGGCGGGACTCGACGCCGCGTCAACATGATTGAATCTTGATTTCTTGATTTTTATCTCTTTTTTCTCTAAGTCATTCCTTCATTATCTCTTTTATCATCAATTAACTCGAACTTAGTCAACTTTTGATCATCTCTTGAGCCTCAAACATGTATCTATAACACATAAAAACATCGCAAAATGTAATAATGTCCAAATAATCATAAAATCATAATAAAAACACATAAATTAACCAATTTTGCGAATAACTTATTAAAAACCTCATTTACGCAATATTCCGATTAAACACTCATTTCTTATGCAATTTAATACAAATACGGGGAAAAATATCATAGAATACAGCGTTATAAATCGTATAAATTCACCCTTAACAGTATTTTTCTTTTTGGTTTCCCTTGTCATTGGTTTGTATAACATAAAGTGGCTTAAACTGTTTTTAGTTATTTATACCTCATTACTGCCACATTATTTTATAACTTCCATAGACATGGTATTTTACGGTTTCGTGGAGTTTGTTTGCTTATACAGGATGTGTCTATCTCTCCACGACGTGCTGAAATTTACTCCGATCTTTTTCCTTTACTTGGAACCGTTCCAGAGCTAAGTCTTTTTCTTAAATTCTCATTTATTTTTGTCATTGAGGACAATGCCATGTTTAAGTGGGGGGTAGGAGACTTAGCCATGTTATGTTATAATTGAAAATTGAATGAAACGGCACATGATTGAAAAAATTGAATAAATAACATATTATGTATCCCGTACCCTTAGAATTGTGAGTTCCTAGCTAATAATTGATAGGAAAGGAACCAAGTTTCATGAGTACGTGATCATTTTATACGTATGTTAAGTAAATTTAAGGATATTCATGCCCGTTTTTGCAAGTAGTTATTTATTATTCAATTACTCAACCTGTGAATCGAGTATAGCGTGCAAATCATAATAACTGAAGAAATTATGTGTACATTGCATAGATGATTGGTTATGTGAACTTAGTATCAATATCTATCTGCTGATGCATTCTTATCTTTTAGCCATTAAAGCAGAGTAATAAGCTTGAGACGTACCTGTGTTTTAGCAAAATGTTAGACACTGGGCTTGTAGTGACATTACCAAAGTAGCCCCGCGCTTGTTGTAATATTCGATGCTATACATGATCTAAGATAGGGGGATACTCTAAAAAATTTTCTTCCTTGAGATTAGTAGTATTTGAAAAATATGAAAAGAATTGAAGAAATTCAACTTTTTAAGAGGCTTTGAGTAGTACTCGGTCTCCAAGTCCAAAATCCCTATAGATACGCTCTTGCTTATTGCTCTAGTGCTCTGACCATTGTGAGGCATAAGAAGTATGAATGCTGAGGTTGGTAGGTTGAGATTGCGAAGTTAGCATAAACTCTAATCTTGCCACGAATATATAAAACTAAATGCACATGCACACATCACTTCGATTCATAGTAAGTAGTGAATAATGGATATCTTATGAGCATGACTAGTATGAGTTGACTTGAGTTTCTTGTGTAAGTATGATTTGACCATAGAAAATGTTGTCTTGGGGAATGACTTATTGATGCTTTGTTCGGGACGATCAAAGTCTAAGTGGGGGGTAGTTGATGACGGTCAAATTATACCCGTAATAGTCATCAACATTGACCTTAAATCGAGATTAATAATGTATATTTCATATTAAATCACTCGTTTATATTTATTATTTAATGTTAAGTGATTATTAATATGATATTTGGTATTTAGTTGTTTTTATTATTAAAAGACCGATTTATTGTGCGATAAATGCTGATTTTGCAGATCATGACAAATCGAGAGGATAAATGTCATTCAATCAGTAAATCTCGAGATAATAAGGAAGAAAATCGGAGCATTAATCAAGAGATAAATCAGAGGAATCAGATCAGCACGGAAGAATGTTGTGGGGAACAAGTCAGACAAAGAGACGCGTTTAACACGTGTAAAAAAGGGCTCGGTCGACCGAGAGAGTCGGCTCGGTCACTTGAAGTTTATCCGGCAGAAATCGCTTGTATATCTTCTAGATCCTTCCTAGGTCGGCAAAAACCTCTATATAAGCAGCAGCTACGAAATTTATAAAAACACCAACACACACCTTAGACATACATACAATCCCTTCATTCTTTCTTCAATCTTACAATTCATAATATAACTTTGATACAATGTAGAATAATTTGAGGGTTTCCAGCAATTTAAGGGCTGCAATATGTAAGCCTTTATTTTCTGTTTCTTTCTTTTATGTAATTAATTCCTCCCAATTATGCTTTATCGTTTGAATTAGTTAATCATAGCTAGATGATGTAGATCTAGGCTACGACGATAGGGATGTGGCGACTCCTTGTCTATGGGGATCCCATAACCTACGTCATACACTTAGTATTTATTCATGAATCTACTTGATTTAATTAATGCGTATCTATGTTAGTTTATATGAATACTGTGCGAATTACAGTTTAATCTGTTTTGTAAGATGAAACGCTAGAGAGATATTCTAAGATGTATTCTGGGTTGAAATCGTTCGGGTGACCGAATAAGTTCATTCGGTCGACCGAGCCCCTGTCATCTGTTAATTACGCCACGTCTTTATGGTTAGGTTAACCTAGTTGAATTTATTATCTCAGTAGATATGGCTATGGCTATGTTACTCGCTTAGTTTAATTAAAATGTGTAAAAAGGAAATACCAATATAAAACTCTTAGGTAGGCTTATGAATTGCTCTTCACGGACGTTCAGCGTTATCTAGGTAGGTTTATATTTGGGGATTGCTAGCACCTGATTATACATACGTCGTAGATTAGCATGAGACTATAACTTGGTAATTGCTAGTTGGACGAGAGCTTGAGTAATCACTTAGGAAGTACGCCTAACCATAGGAATGTTGCCTAGACAAGGTGTACGATTAATATCGGCGTCCTTAGTGTCGTAAGCGTGCAAGTTATATGAGATGGATACCCAAAAGGTGAAGTCACGTAATGTAGCACAGTGATCTAGCAACCTAACCGGTGCTAAGTCAAGTTAAAGAGGATGACTCCCGTAGCCAATCTAAGATAGATACAAACGGATTGACAGTTAATAAGTTCAGTTTATTATATAAATTATCTAGGTCCAAACGATAGAGACTATAATTGGGGAGGTTAATTACGTTGTGTCGAGTCGTGTCTTTACCTTTCTTGTCTTATGTTGGTCATAGACTGCCTTTGTGTCCTTTGCATGGGTGATTAATTGTTTGTATATAAAATGATCCACAATTGGTTCCCTGTGGGATCGACCTTGATTCACTATAGCTATACTACGATGGGCCTAGTCCTCTTGCTAGTATTGGTTTATGGTGGTCAAGTATATTATAACCTGACTGACCCCGATCATATAGATGCATCAATTGTAGAAAGAAGGGACACTTCAAAGCTGATGGTCTATAAGAAAAAGACAAGGATGAAGAAAAGAAGAAATACAACTCATAAGATAAAAGAAAGAACAAGAAAGCAGTAAAAGCTGAAACCAGCAATGAAAGTGATGTAGCATCATCTGATAATGACTCAGATGATGGTGAAGGCACCAGTTCAAAATATGACAAAGCCTATCTATGCTTAATGGAAAAAGAAATTGAAGAAACAGAGGTACTATCTAGCTCATGTTCATCTAATGCATCCACCTCTGACACTGCACAATCTTCTATTTTTCCATTAGATTCTGCAAATCTAATTCAAAATCTCATGGATAGATTTGAAGAAATTCAAACAAATCATGAAATTCTGGAACAAGAGTGTGAGAATCTGAGAGAGAAAAAATAAAAGAGAAAAAACTGGATGAACTAAAAGCTGAATCAACTAGTAAGGAAGCACACTTAACTGATCAACAAGCAACAAATGATCACTCATCTGATGCTGACAGACCAGCTGAGAAAACCTACCTTCTAGTTAAGACCTCCACTGCACCACTTGAAGCACCAGCTTACAAACCCTCAAAAAGGTTTGGATCCAGATCTTGTCTTGGCTACAATAGTCAAGATGTGAAAGGAAACAATGGACAGTAAAATTCTGAACCAAGGACCAAAACTGGACCTAAATTCAGAAAAGGATAGACTATAGTTTCAACTACTTATCCTGCAGCAGTAATGTCAAAACCCGGTACAGTGAAACAGTAGAGTAAATCATCTTACCAGCCTACTAAAGGCAAAGGTATACTGAAAGGTAAAGGCAGACTCTACCCTTAAGAAGATGATTGGAATGTTCCACCCCCAAAATACAAGAAGAAACCACTTCATGCTATGAAAATATGTGTTTAAGAAAAGCCAACCCAGGCATGTTCCTGGATACGAGAGGCAGTATGAAAATAGGTGTCCTCCTACATATTAGAGAGTGAAAAAAGATGCAAATGCACCTAAAGGTAGAGAATTGTATTAGAATAACTCTATCAAGAGATTCTGCCATGCCTTATACATATGAGGTTGATGACTTCAACCCTCCAAGAAGAAGATCATTTGGATATACACTGGGAGTAGGAGGCATGGCTGCTAACAGGTGTGGACCCAAACAGTGTTGGGTACCTAAGCTTGCTTAATTTGTTTTGTAGGATGTCTGGTATATAGACAGTGGATGTTCCAGACACATGACATGCAACAAGAGATGGCTGACTGAATTTAAAGCTTTTGAGGGACCCAAAGTTACTTTTGGAGGCAAAGAAAACCCCGACAAGATTAAGGGGGAAGGCATCATGTTGAAAAACAATCTAAAGATTCATAATGTGGAATATGTCAAAGGATTTAACTTCAATCTCTTAAGCATCAGTCAATTATGTGACAAAAGCTAAAATGTGCACTTCAACAAAGAAGGATGCAAAGTGATTCACAATCAAACCAGCGCAGTTGTACTTGCAGGAAAGAGAGAAAAAAACATGTATGTGGTAGATTTGAGGACAGTCAAAGCTGAAACATGCCTACTTGTCAAGAACAAATCATCACCTAGCTAGATTTGGCTTAGAAGATTAAATCATCTTAACTTCAAGACCATCAACCAACTTTCAAAGAACAAGATAGTGGAAGGCTTACCTAACATCACATTCAAGAATGAAAGTCTCTATGATGCATGTCAGAAAGGGAAATAAATCAAAAGTTCTTTCAAGTCAAAGCGACTTCAATCAACAACAAGGATCTTACACCTCTTACATATGGATATTTTTGGTCCAGTTACACTATTGAGTGTAAGTGGAAAGAAATACACTTTAGTAGTGGTTGATGACTTTTCAAAGTTCACATGGACAATTTTCATGAATAAGAAAAGAGAAACTTTAAAGAAGCTTCCAGTTTTACTAAGAACAATTCAGAATGAAAAGGAGTTGAAGATCATCAAGACAAGATCAGACAGAGGCACAGACTTTCTAAATGAAGTGATCAAAATTTACTGTGAAGAAAATGGAGTACTACACCAACTATCAGCAGCAGGAAACCCACAACAAAATGGAGTAGTAGAAAGAAGAAATAGAACTCTGAAAGAAGCAGTTAGAACCATGATAGCAGACGCAAGCTTATCAAAGAGATTTTGGGCTGATGCAGCAAACACAGAAGGCTATACTCAAAACAGATCCAATCTCAACAAACATCATGGGAAAACACCCTATGAAAAATGGAATGGAAAAAACCTAACATATCTCATTTAGACACGTTTGGATCTAAATGTTTTGTTTTGAACATGAATCAGCTTCATATTTTGATGAAAAATATGATGAAGCAATATTCATGGGATAGTCAGACACCAGCAAAGCTTTCAGAGTACTCAACAAAAGAACTCTGGTGATTGAAGAGTCAATTCATGTAGTGTTTGATGAACCAAACACCAACAATGAAGACTTACACTCTTTTGAAGAAAAGCTGCACAAGGACAAGTCTACATGAATACAACAGTGCCAGCTACCATTCTGAACCACACTTTGGACAATCAGGATGAAGTACAAGCCAGCACAACCAAAGAGCCACCAACACAATTTGAAGAAGTTGATGCACAAGCAGGAACTGTAGAAAAACCAGAACAAGCACAACTTCAACCTGCCTTAAACTAGCTCAGAGATCATCCACAAGAACATGTCATTGGAGATGTTCATATAGGAGTCAGAACGAGAAGACAACTGGAGTGCATGCTAACTTGTTTTCTATCACAGGTGGAGCCTAAAACAAAAGATGATGCAATCCAACATGCTGATTGGATTACAACCATGCAAGAAAAACTCAATGAATTTGAAAGAATGAGGTCTGGGAACTTGTTCACAGACCAGATATGGCCAACATCATTGGAACAAATTGGGTGTTTAGAAATAAGATGGATGCACAAGGGGCAATCATCAAGAACAAAGCAAGACTAGTTGCAAAAGGGTAGTCACAAGCAGAAGGCATAGATTATGATAAGGCCTTTGCACCAGTAGCAAGATTGGAAGCAATCAGACTTTTCTAGTTTTTGCAGCTCACAAAGACTTCAAAGTCTATCAAATTGATGTCAAAAGTGCATTTCTAAATGGACTTCTTGAAGAAGAAGTATATGTGGAACAACCACCTGGATTATAGATTAAATGAAATGAGGAAAAAGTATACAAGCTCAAAAAGGCACTATATGCACTCAAACAGGCCCTTAGAGCCTGGTATGAGACACTGTCAGAATTCTTAATCAACAATAGATTCAGCAAAGGAACCATTGACAAGACACTCTTCAAACTAGAAGATGGAACAAGCACATTGCTAGTTTAGATCTATGTAGATGATATCATATTTGGATCAGAAGATGAAAAGATGTGTGAGAAGTTTGCAAATCTGATGAGAAGCAAATTTCAAATGAGTATGATGGGAGAGCTCAACAACTTCCTTGGTTTACAATTGAAACAAATAGAAGATGTCTTTTTTTATCAAACATGCCAAGTACACAAAGGACTTGATACACAAATATGGAAAGGACAAAAGTAGCACACCATACACTCCAATGTGTGCAAGATTATACTTGGAAAGGATGAAAATGGGAAAGATGTTGATGAAAAATTATACAGAGGAATGATATTATTGTTACAGGTTCTTCCCTGGATCATGTCCATTTGTCAAAGATCTTGGTGACTTATCCTACTTTTTAAGGGTTCTCATTTTTTAAGAAGAGTAAAAATTGAATCACTGCTGAAACTTAGTTGTTTTGCTGAAAAATCAACATCATCACAACTGAAGCACAAGTCAGCTAATCAGTTTAACAAAGAAAATTGGAACATTGAAGAACAAGCATTCTGATTGGTTGATAGTCTGACAAGTCAGAACGGCTACTGACAAGTCCGACAAGATGATGACAAAATCCAATAAGACCGTTGAAGGATTCAAAATTTGAATGCTAGATTTTACCTATAAATAGAGGACTTAGCTACAAGGATCAAACAACCTTTGCTACGATTGTGAACCTAAGTTATTGAGCTATCAAGTTATTTCCTAAAGTCTGCATCTATCATCTATCTGCGTACAAAGACAAATCAAGAAAAATCTTCTAATTGTTCAAGCTTTTCAAGACTTATCAAGATCAAACACTTGATGATTTCTACAAGTCTGAATCACTTTCTTGATTCAACCCAACTTTGATTTTATCAATGGTTTAACCTGTGAAGCATCCGGTCTAGGGTGTCAAAGACAGTTGATTGCAGTCTGGGTGACTGTGTGTGTTGAAGCTGGTGAAGAGGCAATTCAACCCCTCAAGGACCAGTGAAGCATTTGGTGAGCAGCAATTGAACCTATCGTTCAAGTGTTTAGATTTTGAAGCTAGGGATTAGTCAAGGACAATCAACTAGGATTTTTTGTAATTGTAACCTCAATAAGACTAGTGAAATTTTACCTTTTACATCACAGGGGAAAAGTAGACTGTCAGGATAACACAACCTGGAACTACCATAAAAACTGTTTTTTTATTGTGCATTTAGTTTATGCAATTTACTTTAAGCATTTACTTTATTGCAAGTTACTTTATTTTAACTCAACAATCAAACTCTTGCATACCAATTGATTGAACTCACACCAAGCACCAAATTGAGTTTCATAAAAACTCATCTCAGCATATTTTCAAACAGAACAACATAACTTAAAGGCTAATTAATTCATTCTGTTGCATTTAACTCAATTTTTTAGAAAGTCAGCAGACCTTTTCTCGGCTTAGTTATCTTAACTCTGTAAAAAGTTTCAAGTGACTAGTTTATTCACCCCCTTATACACTTGTCCAAAGCCTTTACAAGGGACCAACATCTTGTCTCATGAAGTTCCAAAAAACAACCCATAGTTGCCTGTGCTTCGACTGAAGCGGAATATCGCTATACGGCCTCTACTGCGGCTGAGTGGGTTTCGTTTGTTCTGCATGATCTTGGGTTTGCCTCTTCCTCTTCTCTTGTTTTTTTTTGTGATAATGTGGGTGCGACTCAGTTACCGGCCAATCCTATTTTCTATTCGCGGATGAAACACGTTGCAGTTGATTATCATTATATTCGTGAGCAGGTTCAAAGCGGATCTATATATACGAGTTTTTCACGTTTCTAGTGCTGATCAACTCGTTGATGCCCTTACTAAACCACTTGCTCATCTTCCTTTTCAGCATTTTCACGCCAAGTTGGGCCTTGTCCCGCCTGCTCGAAGTCCCACTTGAGAGGACGTATTAGGATAATTAGATGTATTTAATTATTATTTTGTATTTGTCTATATTTGTAATTATACTTGTAGCTAAGGTTTCCGAATGAGTATATATATACATGTGCTATCAATGGAAAGAGTATTTTCCACTACAATTGTAGAAGATTGGATGGCCGTTCCTGACATTTAGTAGGCCCGGGGCGAGATTATAATAAGGGCATCTTTGTATTACCCAATTCCTCAATATTCTCAACAGAAGAACCTACTACTTTAACAAATTTATCAAGAGCTCCTCTTTGAGTCTCTCGAAACTATTCAGCTCGTTTTCTTTTTTCCCTTTTCATCACTTCCCGATAAATGTTTTTTATGCACCATCATAAAAATCAATATTCAACAATAACACAATTGTACAAGGAAATTAACGAAAACACATGTATAGAGTACTAGTTTCCAAGAAAAAACAATGGCCACCCCCTCAAAAACTTCGCGAACTTCCCGATTAAACCTGATACTCAAACACAATTGAGCAAACAATATAAATTATAAATAAAAAAAACTAGAACGATGTATCAAATCAATAAAATCATTCACCGTGAAATCATTAGTTTATCAAATACTAATTAACAAAAAAAATTGTACCCGAGCACAGAGGCCGCGAGCCGTAGACGAAGGAGAGATGAATTAGATTGTGGATATTTTGTTTTATAAAATTGCAAGAAAAAATTATGAAGAACTTAATTTTTTTTTAATCATTCACCGGGAAATCATTAGTATATCAAATTCTAATTAACAAAAAAAATCGTACCCGAACACAGAGGCCGCGAGCCGTAGACGAAGGAGAGATGAATTAAATTGTGGATATTTAATTTTATAAAATTGAATGAAAAAATTATGATGATCTTAATTTTATTTTATTTTTTTTGAAAGAAAAAGATTGGTGCAAGTGTGTGGAAGTGGAACAGGAATGAGACGTGAAGAAGAAGGAGTCTTGATAGGGTTTCACGCCATCATCACAAACCTGCTTCTAACATTTATAATTTTATGTATAATAATATATAAAACAACAAAAGAAAGAAAAGAAAAAAAATGTAGTAGAGAGGGTTCGAATCTGAATGAGAATCCACTCTTCCTCCACTATGCCAACATACAATTATGGCAAAACAATTAATTTTTGCCATTTTATATAAACCAATAAAATTGTAAAACATGTAACAACGGGCCTCACTTGTATCGTGGGCCCGGGTTGGTCACCCATCCCGCCCGGGCCCGGGGCCGGCCATGTACCAGAGAATAATATATGCCGGCCTTCAAGGTTTGACATCTTCTCATAAATCTCAAATGTTTAAAAGTGACTAAGTGGCAAATTTTTCAACCTTATAAATAAGCTTCCATTTTAGCGTATAGAATACCATATTACTGAACCTGAGCAAATCTGAAGCCAAGAAGGAGGAAGAAAGAAAAAAATGAAGAAAGTTGCATGCCTCATTCTCTTCTCTTTGCTGATTCTATCTGCAGGTTAGTCTATGTCGATCTATTATTGTTGTAGAGCCAGAATTTAAAGTCGGGGTGGTCTAGTCACTAGTGAATTCAGAAATTTGTTTTAATATATTTTTATTTTTTTGGGTCTTTTTTTCATACGTGTAAAGTTTATATATTCATATTTTTTATTATAATTGAATGATGCAGTGGAACCAAAACTGATGAAAAGCAAGCTGGACGACGACTCAGAAGACTCAGAAGACGGATGCCCGGTAAACTGGGAATGTTCCAAAAAAAATGACCCTTGTAAGCGTTATAAAGGCTGCGAGTGTGATGACAAGATTACATTCACCTGCCAGTAGATGTAAGGATGCTACTAGCTGCAGAATCTCCATTATAATGGAATCTCCAGTTCTGTATTTCCAGGTCTTTTGAGTCAATAAAAAGTCAACGGATTATATTTCATCTCCAAACACAAAAGTGCACTTGCTAGCTTGTTGTGTGTCCTTTGAGTTTTATATATATTGTGTGTCCTTTGAGTCTTATACAATTCCAATCTTGTCGGTATTGAACGGTGTACGTGCGAGTAGTACGTGTTTCTCTAATATTAAACTACTATATAATATGTTCTGTTTTAAGTATGGTGTTGTTTTTTCAGCTTTTTTTCTTAAGGACTTTTGATTAAATTAATTATTCTCTATATCACAAATAAATCTTTTTTTAAGGTAGAAGTGTATTTATTAATTCAAATCCCTCAAACATGCGGAGAAAATATTCACTGGCCGGGGGCGAGGTACCCCAAGAGGTTACATCATATACCGAAAGAGCATGCATTGCTAAAGATGCGCTGGGACATTTTTCGTACGCCTAATGAAGAAAAAAAAACAACAAAAGAAATGCTAGTAAGACGAGTAAAACAGTCTTGTGCCAAACAGCCTAAAGGAGTGAGGTCAACGGGAAAGACGTTGGACGCAGGCTAAACAATCACTTTCCACTACCAAAAGACGAATGCCCAGGCGCTCAGCTTCCACAAAGACCACATAGATAGCTCAAAGCTCAATAAAATCAACTGCATCGCCCGGTTCAAAGTGATAAGCAAATGAAGCTAGTATAGCACCATGAATATCCCGGAAAAGAATACTTACTCCTACCCCGGCCTCCACCATTGACGCATCCACATTGCCCTTCATCGTCCCCTCTTTTGATTTCTCCCACATATCCCCGAGCTGCTGCCTCAGCCACTGTGCACTAAATGCCCTAAACGCTTTCGCATACTCCCTCGACGCAATCATAGAGTGCTCACAAACAGCCGAGACTCGAACTGCTTGACCCTCAAACACGGCAGAGCACCGTGCTTTCCAAATACACCCACAAAAGCCAAACGATCCGCACCCCTTCCACCTTCCCTGTCCCCTCCACCAACGGCATAAAGAAATCTCCAAATTAAGAAAGGATAATAATTAATTTTCGCTTTATTGCCTATCCCTTATATTACACTCCCTCTCTTTCAAAACAACCGAAAGAGTTGACAAAAATGAGGTGAGTTAATACTTTAATTTTAACACTAAAATGACTTAGAAACCTTGACTATAATCAATACAGTGTTCTTTTTATTCTCTCACCCTCCAATAAATAAGAGTAAACATTGGAAAAATACAATGAATAGTATTTTGGAAATGAACTTATAGTCCTTGGGTGTCGACCTTGACTCATTTTGGACTGTATTACGGCTTACCTAGTTCGCCTACTAGAATTAATAAGTGATTTGCGTTCCGGAAACCCCAAGGGATTTTTGGATTCAGAACGTTCGGCCTTGGACCCAAAATTTAAAAATTTTGATCACAAAGCCGTAGATTTACCTCAGTAGCTGAGTAAGTTTCTTCAATTCTATGAAAGTCAGCTGGTGAAGTCAGCTGAGTTTCTTTTGGAGTCAGCAACCAGCTGAGGTTTGTTGAGGGTTTACTGAATACAGTTGAGTTCTAAGTCTGAGCATTGGTTAGCTGATGTTGGGTCAGCAGTAGGACCCACGTCTGGGGTATTTATGACAGTCCAAACAAAGATCCTTTGGCGGTTAGGGTTTAGGTATTCATGCCTATAAATACCCATCTTGTAATCAATGTAATGTGGTTTGTCCGTGGAGTAGTCGACACAACGCCGGAAACCACGTTAAATCTTGTGTTCTTCTCGTTTCTGCTATTTCTGTGATTATTACTGTTAGATTGCTTATGTTACTTAATTCTTTTGCATCTGGACAACCTTTCTTGGTTATAACAAATCCTTTCGACAAGTAGGGGTCGTGCCTCATTGCTAGTTGCCAATCAGGATCGTTATGAAGAGTAATTTTAAATACACTTTATACTTACGACCAACATGTTCGGAAGCCTATCGGGTCACACAAATGAATAACTGTCCGGAAATAAAATGTCGATATGGTGATAATCTAATAATGATTTTATTACTTGTTACAATGCGTTGTTATGAAATTAAAATTCGGATTGATCATTATGAATAAATAATATTAGAATATTGATGTTGTAATTAATATTTATATTATTTATAATGAATAAATACAATTAATATTATAAATTGTTATTAATTAAAAGAATAATCAATTATTTAAAGGGATAATCAATCATTTATTTGATTGATATCTGATATAGTCAAATATCGCAGTGGCGGTAACGGTGGAAGTATGTGGATATCTGGCTATTAATTGTTGATTTCTCCAGCTTAAGTGGCGGTGTTTATGGTGGTGTTCATGAGAAATATGAAGACTCTAATGACGGGTTCACGATGATATGAATGCAGGTACAGAGTCGACAAATTGGCATAATTTCAGCACTTAGAGTTCTTGATGTCTCAATCGTTAAATCATTATTTTCTTTTCTGTCAAAGCATTCTATTTATAGCCATGATTCCTTGATTTTGAAATTCCGTCTGTTGGTTATTTAATTCTCAGAATAATTCTTGATTCTTCCTTGATTTCATTCTCCTTGATTTTGGTGTTCCGGATTTTCTTCAAACGTTCTTCATAAAATCCATCCTTGATTGATTCATCATTAATTGCTTGATCTTTGATTTAATCACGTTGCAGAAATCATACAACAACTTACTTGGTTGTTCTGACTGTTACTTCGCCGTTGAGGTTTACTTCATTATCAATCCTTTTAGTCAGCTGCCAGACTTTTTACTTTGCCGTTTTGCTGTTTTTACTCTGTCTTTCTCTCTTCATTGATTCTTGATATCCAATGTATATTCATACTTCATTGATCCTTGATTTGGGTGAGATCAGTGTACACCATATTTAAGAAATTAATTTCATCACTTGTAAAGTATATCTTAAACTTATCCAAGGTCATCACAGACTTTCTTCGTTATAAGTCTGTCCATAAGTTCTTCACTTCACTGTGCTAGTTCCTTGGCCATCTTCTCAGCTGGTCTTCTGCTCCACATTTAACGGAGCTTCCCTACAAGTCTAGTAGGGTGCTTGTCTGACTGAACTTATATAGAATGTCAGACTCTAAGAAAAACTTATACAACCATTTTTAACTCATTAGATTTATTTCAGGCTTGCTATAGCAGCTAGTATGGCCATCATCAAAACAAATAAAATGTTTCTAACAACTCCAAATTTTTCGTGTGGGCCGCTGTGGTGGGCTGAGCCGAGCCCACCAAACTACCGGCTGTAGTTCTCATTACCGTCAGGTGTGAGGAGCCGAAGCATGCTCATCTTCCCCGTTCATCTCCAACACCGGCCTCTGCTGCAATTGCTAAGGTCGACATCCTCGACCTAGGGGTGCACCCGAAGCATCCTGTCACTTTTTTGTGTACGCTGATTTCTGCAAGTATCACAACCAAAAGTTGCTTCAAAAGATCAGGACATGTGATTGTTGTTGACATTTGCTTTCTTCACTGATCCTCCTTTCCCCCTCCCCCCTTTTTTTCCCTTGATCGAACAGAAAAAATAGTCAAATGACTCCAGCAGTTTTGACTAGCTCGTTAAGCCAGGAACAGACCTTGCCTAGGCTAGCCTCTTCGACTTAACAAAACTACCATACATTTTTTGCTTTATTCACAGATCAACCACAATGAGCACATAAATTTACAACACGTAGTTCATGTATTGTGTTTCATGCTGAAAGAAAAGAAAAATATAATACAATCAAAAGAGTCCTCATTACCTTATCGATATTATCCCTTTAATTATTCGTGAGAAAAGGGTTTGCTAAACCCTGTCGGCTCCCAAAAAGATATCTTTCCGTCTGTTACCACTCCTGGAAATACGTAAAAAGAAACGTAACCGAATTGAGAATTTCTACAAAAGACATAGCACAACAAAGCACCGAGCTGCTTCTGGGCTTTCTGGAGCTCACCTAGCGGGGGTGGGGGTGGGGGTGGTCTCACCTTAACCGGCCGCTCGAAAGAAAAAGTAAAACTGTAAAAGGTTATTTATATATCCTTCTGAAATATAGGGCGGCATGAAACTCTTGTCTAACCCTAAAAGAGAATAAAAATACTAAACTAAGGTTACATTTTATTTTTAGAAATTAGGGTTATCCCATGCACAAATTTTATAAATATTTTTGTAGAGAATGACAAATTTAATAATTAATTAGGCTAGAAGGACACTAATGATTACTAAGGACAAAATTAAAGTAGTGTTCCAATAATGCCCCTAATTTATTGGTGGTCACAACCAAGCCTCATATCGTGATGTTTATATCTATTCTTAATTAATGTGGTTGAGTCAAAAACAATCTATCATTAATGCAATGTATATTCAGTTACAACATGCAAGCTAATAATGCGGCTTTGTTAAAAAAAATGTAACGAAAATTACTGAAGGTATTGTGTAATCAATAACATTTTCTGTTCACATCTATCAAAATCACTGCAGATATTTTCTCATTCGACGGTGCTCACCTTTTATGTTCGATTTGATAAGATTTGATTGAAATAACAATAACAAATGAAGTAAGAATGTAACAAAAATGATCATTTCAACATACAGTAACAATTACGAGTGAAGTATAGTAACACATAAATTAATAATGTAATAAGAAGGATTATTTCCAATACAAAGTAACAATTACGAGTGAAGCAACAGTAACACGTGAAATAACAATGCAATAAGAATAATCATTTCTAACATATAGTGACAATTACGAGTGAAGTAACAATAACAGATGAAGTAACAATGCAATAAAAAAAAACATCATTTCCAACATATATATAGTAAAACAATTACGAGTAAAGCGACAATAACACATGAAGTAAGAATGATCATTTTCCACATATAGCAAACAATTACGAGTGAAGTAATAGCGGGAAGTAAAAGCATCGTATCAATTTTCAAGCGTAGAAGGTGGAAAACATTTTAGCATAGACTGATACTGGATTTATTTTGTTTTGAAGAAGATTTTTGTAATATCCTAAATTTTCAGAAAGGGTAAAAATGGTAATTGGGGATGTGTACTATGACCTAATTATTATTTGTCTTTTATTTTATTTAAAAGTCAATTAATTATAAGTCTTGGAGATTAATTATAAAAAAATGGATTTAACTATTAAATTCATGGAATTAATCAATGAATATTTATGGAAAAAAATACCAATACTCCCCTCATTCAGTTTCACGGCAATATTCAGAAAATAAGGAGAAGGAATGACGCTAGAAACAGACACGGGATGACTGGAAGCGGAGGAAGGGAATCTTCAATCGTGCGGCTAATCTGTCAGGATTTTGGGCAGGCCGCAGAAGACGGAAATCATCATCTCATCAAGACGAATGTATCTACACTAAATGTTCGCAAAATAGTGATTTATCAGTTTAGCCATTGTTTTTGGTAATCATCGAGTTTGATCCTTCAGAAATTCATATCTTTCAATCCGTAACTCTGTTTCGCAGCCATGAGTAGTCCAAACGATTGCCTTGGAGCTTAGATTATTCTAAAAATAGTTTCACAGCAAGTAATCCAGGTAATCTTCAGTTTCACACACCTTTTCATCTCGGTTTTTACTAGAAAAATAGGGTTGTTAGGGTTACTTGTTGATTAAATAGGTTTTGGGTTTGAGGATCAAGAGTTGTATCAGTTTATTGGTGCTTTGCTTTGAAGATTACTTGCAATTAAGGTAAGAGGCTCTTCCTAATGAATAATTACGGCTTTACAATGCTCAGGTTGAGTTATAGTGTTGTTTTTGCAAGGATTCATGTATATATGTTGTTGATATGCTATGACATGTTAATGTATGTTTAAAGCATGTTTTACTGTTGTCTCTCTGTGATATTTGAGGTTGATCAGGTGGGGAAAGGGTTGGGAATCAATTTAGCACAGAAAACTGAAGTTAGGGCCGTTTTTGACTGAACGCGTGCGCATTCAGTGGGCAATGCATGCGCATTGCCCTGGCAGAACCTCCGAGAATGTTGCAGAGAGCTCAATTCATGCGCATTAAGCTCAATGCGTGCGTATTGGCTCCTGTTTTTGTGAATAGTTGTGTTTTAAGTCCCAAGTCTAGTTTTAATTGTTATTCTTGATTTAATATCATTAAATGAACATGAACAAGCCTTGATTGAGTTTCTGATGTGTTTAGTTCTGGCACCGAATATACTCTTCCTAAGAGTTGAAGTTCGGGACCGCCGGAAGAGCATGATACGCTTGTGCTTTGATGAATTAGATTCATCAATATCTGTGTAATTGCTAGGCCTTGTCCGTGTCTAATGGTCTAGGAAAGAGAGTAGTGGATATGAGGGAGCTTGCGTGAAAATACTTAGGTGGCTAGCTAACAACTGTTAATAAATTACATACTAGTGTAGTAAAAAGATTAAACATCATGCTATTCTTTGTAAGGCACCGATTCATATCGGCATTGTGATATGTTCATAAAGGTGAACAACGCTACTGGCTCAAAAGGCTGAAGGGTAGTGGAGGAAATTCATCGAACGTATACGCATACCGGAGAGACGTCGGAGCTATCAGGTGTTATTTGCTGGATATACAGAAATCCGAATCCGGATCCGATCCATAATTGGATCGCCAGATCTGATTCACAGCACCGATCGAGACACTCGATTTTGCACAACGGAAGCTACGAATATATTCGTATGCGATTTTACCACGATTTGATTCGCATAAATAATTTATACAACTATAAGAAGGCTGAATATTTACCTCAACGGAGAGGAAGAAATAGTCGACCAAAGGGAGAAGCCGCAACCTTCCGGATTGTATCTCCTAGTAACGACTGGTGGACGTCTATCCTCACCGCAGAACCTCCTCGAACTAGAACAAGAAACTAATTTTTTTCTTCTATTTGGTGATAAGTGGCGCAATTAATGTGTCAAATTGTGTTGGGAGGAACTCTCTTTATATAGGAAAATAACTAGCCAAGAGAGTTATCATTTTCACACCACAATTACATATTCCCACAAAGAAAAGATATTTGTCAAAAGATAAGAGATAATTTCCAAAAAAATCAATCTCTTATTTTTCCATTAATTATCCAACATAGATAATTAATTAATTATACATTTGACATAATCTAGAAAAATTTCTTTTCCTAACTTATCACAAAGTGAGGCGCCACATTGTTATTATTTTTAATAGAAAACGTCTTTTCTATTTTACATATTATTTACCGAATAAATAATATTGCATATTCATTAAATATACCAACTATTTAAGTTATTCTCGAGGTTTCATAAAACGAGAAAACACGCGCGTGTTCGGAGCCAACCCGGGGACCATGGACCTATCACCAGTAGCTACAATAAATTGAATAAAATATTCATCGAACAGAATATGTCTACTCAACTTATTAATTCCGGAATTACGCCACCATAAATCCGAAACTGAACTCTATCGATTATAGATATAACTTATTCTCAAAATGTCGAGTCGATAAGTGTTTATTGATATAATCACTACATACAGACTAAACCTCCATAGACTATCCGTAACGAAGCAGGATTATTTTCGTAAACCTTTCTCACTACATCTTATCCATTAACCCACTAGTGATCAACTAGTTCATAACCAATACAAACTCCACGGATCGATCAGTTTCTAGGATTAACAAATAAGGGGATTGTCTTTCTACTTCCCGTAGGAAGGAATGGATTCCATATCTATGAGACACACTCCTCACTCTTTCCAAAATAGCGCCAATGTGAAAGTGACTCGGACCGCGCCCCTTAGCGATTCTTAACGAACACATCAAACCCTATCCTGAAATAAGTATGAGTCACTTCAGGATTAAGGTTAATCCATATATGATCATCTTGTGATTTAATAAGATTTCTCAATCACGGAATTATATGAGAAACTCATATTAAATCGGTCCAGTCCTATATGACTCTCATCATATATAAATGCCCACTTAGACAACCAATGTCGACGGTCCGGATAAGACGGTCACACCATAAAGTGTTCTGGGCGCATTAATGGTGGTTTAATCAATAGACCCCATACTTTGATTAAGTTCACCACGGACTAACAGTTCAAGTGTATCACCATAAACTTTATCCTCGCGTGTGACACACTAAGTTATATGGCTACATATGATACGACTTGAGGTTTTCAGCAGTGTATAATATATAAGCACAAAGCAAATAATAAGATGAGAATAAATATGTTATTTATTAATTATAAAAACAATTACATAAATTGTCTTTCGGGCATTACACCTAACAATCTCCCACTTGCCCGTAATGACAAGCAACAATTGTTTTTCGGGCACTCTACATCCAACACTATTCACCATTAGTTAGCAAGTATATCTTCAGGCTGATATACGCCATGTGTAGTGCCCTTGAGTGCTGACGTAACCAAGATAAGTTAAGCTAGATATGTATAGTCACGACATGTTGATGGACATGAAGTGAACCATAGATTGAGTCGGTCTCGTGAAGGTAACTTAATAATTCTAGTACTAACCGTTTTGTTGTAACGTGTCGTTAGCTTCTCACTCTTATTAAGTACTTTTGTACTTACCTCATTTTCATGTTTCTCTTGTATGCATTGTGGGGTGAGAAGGCAAACTGGTTAATCAAGAGTAGATGACGACTTTTGATGATGCTTGGTGATGAATTCCTATTGACGTTTTCATTCATTTTCATTATATATTGGACTAGACTAATTTGTATTTATTTTCAAACTGTTGTACTTTCCTTTAGACTCTTGTAAGACAAGTTGTAGCTTTTTTACTTCGTATTTCTGTAAGGATCCACTATTGTAAGTTACCTCTTTCTATCTTTATAATGGTTGTAATCTATTCTTAGTAGCATTTATGTTTTTACCCGAGTCTTTTTGGCTTCCGTCTACTTTATTTTGATACGACGACGTAGAGGCTTGCGTATAATGTTAGATTTATTTAATTTTATATGTGCCGAATGTTCTCTTCCGGATAAAGGCTCGGTATCCGGGAGCAGGGCATTACAGTTGGTATCAGAGCGAAGCGTCCTTTCTGCCCTAGACTTCTTTTCCTTTAAGCTAAGTTTCCTTTAGAACTTTTAGTACTTCCCTGATCTCCCTTGAGCTGGGTGGTAATCCTCGTATGACTAAGAATCCTTAAACCGTGGTTAATTTGCATTAGGACCAAGTTACGAGTCTTGTCAGACGAAGGTTAATTTGAGTTCTCGGTTCACATCTTTTATGTGATCCCTCAGGTTTTGTTCCTTCTAGGACCCTTAGTAGAAACCATCTATTCTTTTAAAGTTTACAAACCGTAACATGTTGCCTAGGATTAAGTGAAACCCCTTCAAATAAAGATTTGGGATCGGAGTCTTATGCTTACACCTTTAAGTTGAGGTCCTCTTGGTCGAAATTTCTTTACACGCCCTATTGTGATCTCTTCACGTTCTTTTACACACGAATATCCAAACCTACTTTTGGCTTGGCCTAACTTTGTAGAGAATGATATTTGACTCAACTCTACAAATCCTCCAGTTTCTCCTTTCACTAGTACTTGCTTTGTTGCTTATCAAAATTCTTTGATCTTGCTTTGCTCGAGATGGGGGCTCTAAATGAATTCCATATACCATTCTACCCCTTCCAAGTTCTTCTTACTCGTTTCAATAATTAATGTTAAAGGTTTCTTGCTTTGGCACATAATTTTTCATCATCCCCGTGTTTGGCGTTATCCAACATGAGTGAATACTTTTGTTCCCATGTTTTCCCTTTAACATAAAACTGCTTTACCCAGCTCCGAAATTCTGAAACTTTTCAGCAATGTAGATTACTGTGTTATCTACAATTTATCTTTTTACATCGACTCGATAATCGTTATGGATTGTTCAATAATTTCATGTTATTGCCGGACACTCTGTCCAGAAAATCTGCAGCAGCACAATCACTTATTCTTCTATTTTGAACTGGTTAAATATCTTCAAATGACCTGAATTATTGATATGTTGCAGACAACAATTTTATCTACAACTTTCCTTTTGGAATAAAATTAGAAATCCTTTTCGTTTGACTAAAATCTGCAATTTAAGTCAGTGTTTACCAATCTGGAAATTCTGACAGCTTGTGTATTCAGCAGAAATAATTGTTTTTGACCAACTCCCTCTCATTCAAAAGTTCTAATATTTTTATCACCTGGGAAACTCCAGTACCTAAATCCTTTCTCCTTTGATCATACTCAAACTCCTTTTCGTTTGGGCTACACAAGTCATTAATGTCAGATACGGAGTAAATATCGTACACAGCAGCCTAAAATGAATCCTCACTTTTTTTTACTTAGGGTTTGGGCTAAGAGGGTTGTAAGTTACGATGGTTATGTTTAAGGAGTTCCCCCGAAGTTTGATCTCCTTCTGGGTTAAGCCTTTTAGTAGGACGTTTGTAAAGTTAACAATTTTATTTTTTCTTTTGCAGTTGTAAACAAGCACCATGACGCTACATCTCAGAATACCACGCTTGAAGTTCAAACCTTTTATGCCTTTCTTCGACCATGCCTTTCTGGTGAATTAATTCCCATTTAACCCCTCACTTGAGATCTTTAATCTCAACAAGTCCTCTCCATTGTAATCATGCATTACCTCATAAACATATCGCCTTAAGCCTTTTTCAAAACAAGTTATTATCTTTTTACCTTCTAAATCAAAGAAGTAAGTTCTCTCTAATTTTGTATTGTTTCACTCTCATTCCTTCTTTAAAATTCACTTTGATTAAGCATCTTTCGTAGTTGCGTTGATTCTCATCTTCCCTCCGAAGGGTAGTGTCAACTGTTGAAATAGTGTCCTAAACCCAATCGGGTTGGACCGGATCCGACCGGGTCGGATCATTTCTACTATTTCTTTATGTTTATACATATATTAAATGGCTTTTTTGTTGTCATATATATGTTCTTTTAAAGAACCAATTATGAATTGTTATATGATAACGTCCTTAGTATTAAACTGTGATAGAGAAACCATGATAGGCGATTATGGTTGATGAGATCTCTAATCACTTTAATAAGTATGATACTTAAATGTCTCTAGGCTGATGTACTATTAAACAGGGCATTGATAGTATAAACAGACTAGCACATATTAGATGTCTTTTGTCTTTAGGGCAGGGATAGATCTCGTCTATCGAAGTGTAGAGACACTTGGACTGTACGTGGACGTGTATTAGAGAATGCGTACGTTAGACTGACTCACTTACACGGATAAGTGTCACATTATGTGACGGTTGTGTAATTATCCTTTTGACCGGAGTCTTCATGGCATCACGGTGTGGATTGTCATGCTTTGACACTATTGAGGTTTCCCCTAGTCACGGGGCGATCATGCGGTAGTGATTGGGTATGATATTGAAGCATGCGGAGCATACATGATTGGTCGTCTGGGAATCGCGTATCCTATGATTGGGATCGAATATCCGAAATGGCCTTCTTATAAGGAATGTCTTACTCTCGTGAATCTTTGCAAAGTGGGAGTAAACGAGTTACTTCGAGAGAGCATGATATCCAGATTATAAGATACGGTCGTTGATGTTTTGACACTCGACTAACGACCGTATGGATATTATTACAATGATAGGATTGTAAATTACACGGTAATCGCTTTTCACATGAAAGGTAGTAGTCATTGCATTTGACTCTTCCGATGATTGGGGTCACGGTGTGTTGCTGACGCTATCCCGTGATCGATAGGCATGGAGGGCATTTTAAGTAATTTGCACTTTGTGTCTACGGCCAACATATTCGGAAGCCTATCGGGTCACACACATATGAACATCTAGCCGGATTAAAATGTGGTTATAGTTGATAACCAAATAAGGAAAGTTTATCTCGAGACTATAAAGGTTATAGTGGTAAATTAATATGGTGGTATTTATTTATTATGAATAAATTAAATACAAGATATTAATAATATTATATTAATTAAAGAATATTCCGGATGCCAAAATATTGGCTAAGGGTGGCGCAATTTTGGAAGGTATAAGATACACTTGGATTGTGCAATTTAATTAATGGTATTACCTATTATTGATATTAGATATTAATAAAATAAAACAAATATATATATATATATATATATATATGTATACATGATGGTGCGTGTGTTTGAACATGTATATAAGATATACATGTGCACATTTGCCATAGTTAAATATAGATTTATTTGTGTAATATATATGTGATATATACACATGTGTAAATTGATTTATGATAATATAATAAAGATAGTCAATATTAGATATTGACAATATCTTGGAAATATTCAATATAAGATATTGACAATATCCTAGATTTATTTAATATAAGATATTAAATTAAATGAGATAAATCAATCAAATATATTTTCCTTATTTTGTTGGGAAAATGTTTTCTTCTCCTCCACTCTAGAAGATGGCGCCACCTACACTATAAATAAGAGGTGGGTGTCAAGCTCTTTGGTACAACACAATTGCAAGAGCTCATAGTTCTTGTGTAAAATAGAGAGCATCTTTTAGAGAGTTGGAGAGAGGAGAAAAAGGCCGGTCTAGCAACCGGAGTTTTCCAATAGCAATCCATGATGGGATTCCGGCGGGCTGTTCGTGTGGACTAGCGGTAGAGGCCGAACACTTGGGCGGCTCTATGCAGAACTACTCTCCTTAGACGGTCAAAGCGTCGATCTTTTAGATCAACCAAGGTAACAACCGTCTACTAGCTTATTTGTTTATTGCTTAAACGAAGTCGATCTTGGGTCGATAGGAAATAAATTTTAAATTCCGCTGCGTTCCCGCGTAGATTTCCTAACAGTGGTATCAGAGAGAGCTTCGAGCTTAAGCAATAAGCATGTTATTTTGCGTAGTTAATTTTATCGTTTAAATCACGTAATTAAAAGATGAAAGTTTTTTTATTTGCAAAATTGATACACGAAAAGAAAAAAAGAAAAAGAAAAAAAAAGGGCGGCAATGGTGGTGCTCGGCCGATCGGCGGCGGCACCACCACCGTGTGATCGCCGGCGGCGTCGGCGGCCTCCGGGCTGCCGGCGGCTGCTGGTGTGATGCGGTGGCCCCCGTTTTGTTTTGTGTATTTGTGATTCAATATTGTTCATAGTTGTGATTAATATCTCCTTTATTTAGTTATGTCATGTGGCTAACCAATGGTTCAAATAGTTTGGGTCATTGGGATGCCAAATGGCATTAAAATAATATTGGCCTTTCCAAATATTTGATTTGGAATAGGCCTAGGCCCTTTCCAAATATTTGATTTGGAAAAAGGTCTGGGCCTAGGCCACTTCCAAAATTTTGATTTTGGAAAGTAGCCAGGCCTAAACCAAAATTATTTGGCATTTCCAAATATTTGATTTGGAATAGCTGCAGCCTTTTCAAATATTTGATTTGTAAAGGCTTAGCTTGCGCCAAGCCACTTCCAAAATTTTGATTTTGGAAAGTGGCGAAGCTGCTAAATTTGGTTTAGAAACTAAAGGCATCCTTTTGATTACGAATCAAAAGGAAAGAAACAAAAGAGAAATAATTTTAATTTTGATTTATTTTGGAATAGTTCTAATTAATTAAAATTAAAATTAAAATCGGTTTAAAATTAATCGTTAATTTTATTTCGATTAAAATCATTTAATTAATTAAATGTTAATTAGTTAATCGATTGGATAAAATTATTTAATAGATTAAATGTTAATTGATTAATTAAGACGCAAAGTAGTTAAATTTTAATTTTATCTTTTTCATAAGATTTTATTGTATGGATTAGATATAGTAGATATAATATGATTATATGGACCCCGATTGATCATGGACTCGACCGATAGGATAGATGTGAATGATTTAATTTTCTGTTGGTTTAAAAATTGTCTGGCCATTATGAAGAACGTGACCTAGTTTATTTTCTGCATTCATCCCATTCCCGTTAGCTCCCCCCGTGTGCGGCGGGTGTATTTATTTTATTCGATAGAATTAAATGTAACAAGAATGGAGCAGAAGATGGAGACCAAAGAAAGACGAAAATAAAGATCCCATTGGAGAATGGAGCATTAAAGATCCTATTGGCGGTTCAAGCCTACCCTTAGATTGTGACCCGTGGTTTAAATCGATTTGTATTCAAACCGCACCTAGGAAAAGTCCATGATCATACCGGTTATTTTACGCATTTATTTATTTTGTGCTTGTATTTATTTTATATGATACGATAGATGCATGACTAGGCACGATCTAGATAAATGTGTAGGATGTATGTCTATAGAGATAGATATATTTGATGAGACCATAATTAAAATTAATTAAGTGAATTAATTTACATAAATACTTCCACATCAAAAGAATCAAGTTGAAATTGCCTCCTCATATTATAATGACGGTGAAGAGCCCTTGTTCGGATCCAACTCATCAGCCAAACCAGGGGGTTGACCTTCCTCGGGTATATCGTTATTATCGAGATATGATCGTATGAGATCTCACGAATATTGGGGTTATGACTTGACTAAGAATTCTCTCGGCCACCAGCCAAAGCGGGGTCGTTTGGATTTTAGAGGCAAGGGTTTGACTACTTCATAAGATGAAAATTGTCAAAGAGTTTACTAGTCAAACAACAAGAGTCGTATAAGATACGATTGACAAAGGGATGTTGTCTACCTATTATGCTATTTTCGCCCACCACCAAAGCGGGGTCGGGGTAGTTTAGTGGGATCTTGTCCACTAAAGAAATTAATAATTCTTGAAAGTCAATTGGAAGTAGTTGACTAGTGGGAGCAAAATCATAAACCAAAAGACCATTTTTGATTTTGCGTGTATAAACAACAACACTCTTTTATTTTCATTTTTATGTTGTAGTTTTAGCAAACTTTATATTTATGTTTAATTCTCGATCAGTAAAACCAAATTATGACTGTTAATTTTGAGAAACGTTCTCAAATATGGTTAAGTAATTTTAATCCTTTTAAAATAAGCAATGACACGAGCAATCCCGTTATAGTAGTTAGAGACAATGAGACTACATATTTGATGGAGTACTCCAATGCTTTAATTATTAATGAAAGCGGAAGCTCATGATGTGATTAAATCATTTGAAATAAGTTTCAACGAATTAGTCATATATCGGATACGATCCAAGATGATCATTCAGTCATACGATGACAATTAATTCAAACGTTGGATAAGAATGACCACGTTTAATTTTGAAAAGGTTGTTTTCAAAATTGTAAGATTTAAGTATCGACTTAATTCTATCATTGCTTAAAGGTTAATTAAATAGTCAATGTTTTGAATACGATTCAAAAGGTTAAATAAACTATTTAATAAACATTAGATTTTCTTTATGAAAGGAAATCAAAGACATAGCTCTTGTGATCTTTCTTAAGTCTTATGAAGACTACACTAAGAAACATTTTTCAAGTGCTTAAAAGGGTTGAAAAGGAAAGTTAGGGCATGTGCTTAAATAGAGAACTTATTAAAGTTTCCATTATAGGCAAGTCTGTTGAGATAAATCTATCTAAGTTCAAGTCAACTCTTAGATATATGATATTTTACGAGTGTGATTAAATTAGAAAGATTAAATACAGATATGGAAGGTGAAGCAAATGTTGTAACACTTACCATATTCTGGATCTAATAAACTGATAAGGGGACTAAATAAATGTTATTATGTTCCGGTTCTTATGAAGAACGTACTTATAGTTATCTGTTAGGATTTAGTAGACATATTCAATTGTAAAGAATAAATGTTATTCTGATAAAGTTGGAAGGTCACTGAATCTAACATACTAGATTGAAGTCACTATATAGTTGATATATGTGATGAGATCTCAACAAAATATTTGAATGGCTGTTATCCTTGATATTTGTAGTTGTTCTAGATGTCGACTCTCTGGAAGAGAAACGTATAATCAAATGTCATTTAGATGATGTCTGAACCATGTGATTATGAATTATGTGGGTAATACGTATCTTATCTAAAGATGACTAAAATACCCTTTTATGAAAAGGTTGTAAATTCTAGAAAATTTGTCTAAAGCCTAAACATACCGATGTTTGTTGGCTTATGACAACTAATGCTACAAATAATTGTTTGTTAATCTCTATGACTATTTTTAGAAATAGTTGAATGTATTTATTGAAGTACGACAATTCGGAAAGCCCGAAAAGTTCGAGCTAGTACGAATATGAGATTGATGAGCTACTTAGGAATTAATTTTCAATTGGATTGAAGTAATTAATACCTGAAGGGTGTTTCAGAAGTCGTCTGAAAAAGAATAAGATTCTCCCTTGAAGGATACCATCTTTGGGATACGCAATTAGATTGTGTTCCCAAAATGGAAACAACACTTTATATGATAAAGGTGTGACACAAGCCATGCGAAGTATCGCTTACCCGTTTCGGGATAGTGCCCTTATACTTAACCGAGTTCCAAAGAATAAAGGTTGAATAAATTCCATATTAGATATGGAAGAGGATAATGTCGAATCTATCTTAACCGATGATTTGAAGTGGTCATAGGCAGAGTCAGAAAGGCTTGGAGCCTAATACGACATATGTGACTTTGTGGAATGTCTTAGCTAGCACGCTGGATATTATTTACCTGTCCGTGGAGCAAAATGTTTGTCTCCAAACATGCTGTCTTCTAGAGGAAGTGTTTCTTCCAAAAGAAACAGTGGGAGTGAATCAGATCTCAAAAGAGTTTGAGAACCACAAAGATATATTCAACCAGAGGAACGTGAGCGGACGCCACATAGCGATGAGGTGTAAAACACTGCTCAGTGCACACAAAAGTTCTGTAAGTCTATGGATAACCTCAAGCCTGAAAAGGCTGTTGGTATGTTCATCTTGAAGAATGAATATCTCACGACTTATGAAAGAATGTTTGAAAGGCAAGATTGAGAGATATGGCCAGGAGCCATAATATCTGAATTAGATTCCATCAGTGACAACCAGGTTGTGAACCTAGTCTGTCTTACCTAGAGGGAATGTCCCTGTAAGGCTGAGCCTAGTTCTATTCAGATTATGCTTGTTGTAACTTGATATCATGGCTATATGATAGTGTTGAAGACGTTGGGCAGACAGCTCGATGTTCATAGATGATAACATGATATGTAAGCCCACGAGATCCATTTATGGACTCAAGCAAGTTTCTCCAGACAATTTCTTTGTTTGATAATCAAAGGAGTTTGATTATGTCAAAAGAAGGATATGCCCAATGTGCAAGATGGATAGTGGGAGTGTGTTATGATTTTTGAGCAAGGTATTAGATATCTCTCTCAGGAATTATCACCCCATGTCACAGTCAATTAATGTTTGGTAGTTCAAGGTCTTTACGAAAGCACTTGGATTAGCAGTTCTTATTTTTAGAAATAAGAATCTATAGTGATAGATTGAACTGCTATTAGATTATAGTTTACCTATATAGATGTGATGCTAAAAGAAGTTTAGCATAGATCGCGACAGGGGATACTGCTAGCCGGTGTTCTCAAGATCTATCTATGTTAGGACGTTCGTCCTAAAGATAAGGTGAAAGATGATGCTTATGAAAGGTTTCTCGCCAGCTCTGCGCGACAGAACCATCATAAAGGAAATACCGGATGTTCATAATTCATGAATAGTCATAAGCAAGTATGAAAGTAAATCTGGTAGATGTCGAGAATATCCTTAAACAAGTTAAGGAAGAATTCCCAGTTTATTGAAACTTGGAATTAAATAAACATAGATATACAGACGTATATCCTGAGTCTTATGAAGGCGAGTGGGAGCTACAGTCTGGGTTTGCAGTCACTTTGATTAAGTGATACAGTGAGCTGGAAATGTTCTAGCCTATGGGTCACTGTAAATTCTACAACGAGGCCAAAACACAGTAGTGCCTTAAAGGCGCAGCGGGAGCAGTACATGGATCTGGAAGGTTCATTCTTGAACCTTGTACGGTTGTTCCACCTTTTCTATATAGTTGATATAGTAAGTGGATTCATTGCTTGGAGCAAAGACCTGGGTCTCGTCAGAGATTCGTGTGTGTGTTGAGGCGGTTCCTTTGACTTGATCATATGGAACGTGATATGAAGATAGTCTGAGTCCCCATGGATAGCGATCCGTTTATGGCTAGGGCTAGTTGCGAGTATTGAATGAGATTCTTGTGTTTCAACTTGGTCTTGTGTGTGCGAGTGATTGGTTTTAGGCCAAGTGGGAGATTGTTGAAATAGTGTCCTAAACCCAATCGGGTTGGACCGGATCCGACCGGGTCGGATCATTTCTACTATTTCTTTATGTTTATACATATATTAAATGGCTTTTCAGTTGTCATATATATGTTCTTTTAAAGAACCAATTATGAATTGTTATATGATAACGTCCTTAGTATTAAACTGTGATAGAGAAACCATGATAGGCGATTATGGTTGATGAGATCTCTAATCACTTTAATAAGTATGATACTTAAATGTCTCTAGGCTGATGTACTATTAAACAGGGCATTGATAGTATAAACAGACTAGCACGTATTAGATATCTTCTGTCTTTAGGGCAGGGATAGATCTCGTCTATCGAAGTGTAGAGACACTTGGACAGTACGTGGACGTGTATTAGAGAATGCGTACGTTAGACTGACCCACTTACACGGATAAGTGTCACATTATGTGACGGTTGTGTAATTATCCTTTTGACCGGAGTCTTCATGGCATCACGGTGTGGATTGTCATGCTTTGACACTATTGAGGTTTCCCTTAGTCACGGGGCGATCATGCGGTAGTGATTGGGTATGATATTGAAGCATGCGGAGCATACATGATTGGTCGTCTGGGAATCGCGTATCCTATGATTGGGATCAAATATCCGAAATGGCCTTCTTATAAGGAATGTCTTACTCTCGTGGAATCTTTACAAAGTGGGAGTAAACGAGTTACTTCGAGAGAGCATGATATCCAGATTATAAGATACGGTCGTTGATGTTTTGACACTCGACTAACGACCGTATGGATATTATTACAGCGATAGAATTGTAAATTACACGGTAACTGTTTCACATGAAAGGTAGTAGTCATTGCATTTGACTCTTCCGATGATTGGGGGTCACGGTGTGTTGCTAGACGCTATCCCGTGATCGTTAGGCATGGAGGGCATTTTCGTAATTTACACTTTGTGTCTACGGCCAACATATTCGGAAGCCTATCGGGTCACACACATATGAACATCTAGCCGGATTAAAATGTGGTTATAGTTGATAACCAAATAAGGAAAGTTTATCTCGAGACTATAAAGGTTATAGTGGTAAATTAATATGGTGGTATTTATTTATTATGAATAAATTAAATACAAGATATTAATAATATTATATTAATTAAAGAATATTCCGGATGCCAAAATATTGGCTAAGGGTGGCGCAATTTTGGAGTGTATAAGATACACTTGGATTGTGCTATTTAATTAATGGTATTACATATTATTGATATTAGATATTAATAAAATAAAATTTTATATATATATATATATATATATATATATATATATATATATATATATATATATATATATATATATATATATATATGTATATGATGGTGTTGTGTTTGAACATGTATATAAGATATACATGTGCACACTTGCCATAGTTAAATATAGATTTATTTGTGTAATATATATGTGATATATACACATGTGTAAATTGATTTATGGTAATATAATAAAGATAGTCAATATTAGATATTGACAATATCTTGGAAATATTCAATATAAGATATTGACAATATCCTAGATTTATTTAATATAAGATATTAAATTAAATGAGATAAATCAATCAAATATATTTTCCTTATTTTGTTGGGAAAATGTTTTCTTCTCCTCCACTCTAGAAGATGGCGCCACCTACACTATAAATAAGAGGTGGGTGTCAAGCTCTTTGGTACAACACAATTGCAAGAGCTCATAGTTCTTGTGTAAAATAGAGAGCATCTTTTAGAGAGTTGGAGAGAGGAGAAAAAGGCCGGTCTAGCAACCGGAGTTTTCCAATAGCAATCTATGATGGGATTCCGGTGGTCGCTTCGTGTGGACTAATGCGGTGAGGCCGAACACTTGGGCGGCTCTATGCGAACTACTCTCCTTAGACGGTCAAAGCGTCGATCTTTTAGATCAACAAAGGTAACAACCGTCTACTAGCTTATTTGTTTATTGCTTAAACGAAGTCGATCTTTGGTCGATAGGAAATAAATTTTAAATTCCGCTGCGTTCCCGCGTAGATTTCCTAACATCAACATTGTAACTTTTTCACTTAATGCTGCATGTTCCTATAGGGTATGCATATCTTCTTCTTGCCGGCCAACATTTGAACTCCAAAATTTCTATTAATTTCAATCCAGATTAGTGCACCTTATGCCTTTTCAGTTTTAAATCTGATTCAGGCCATTTAGAGCCATGAACCGCCAGACACACCTTTTGACATTCCATATGCTATTTTGGCGTTTTCATTGCAAATTTTGTTACACCGGTTGAATGCCTATTTTGTTTTAATATTTTCATTCCCATAAGAGGAATGACCTTGAGCAGTTATTCCTTGACAGTGTACTATTCCTCTCGAGTAATGCAACTTTGAAACCCTGAAGTGGATCATCAATGATCTTTCACACTTCCCTTGAAAGTTTGAATTAATTCTTTGAAATCGAACTTTATCTGGCAGTTCTTAAGTGTCTTTTCCCCTTCACTTAAAAGCTTGCTTACCGTTTACTCATTCAAACTTTTGATATTCTTTTACAATATCTTGAGGAAATCTCTATTCCCCTTTCAATCTTGAGGTAACTCAACCTCTTTTGAATAATGCAAACTTTGACTTTTCTTGACAAGTTTATTTCAATCTGAGACCTTTTGGTGTACTCAATTTGTCTCCATAACCCTTCATCTTGAGATTCTTGCTCTCTACTTGATTTCTAAATTTTCTAGTCTTTTTGGTGCTCGACCTTGCACCTTTGCTTCTCAGTTGTATGATGATTCATCTACGACATTCACGCGAACTGAGGATTCTCATAGCTCGCCAACAGCCACTTTGTTAACCAAATGATTAACAATCAAGGTCACCTTCCTAATGTTCTCAAGCTCAGTGTTCTCTTTCCATGCATTGAGAATATTTCCAAGTCCATCATGCGGGCTTCCCTTGATGTCTCCACTTTCTAAGGGCTTATGTAAGAGCTCGTCGTCTTCCTTTCAAGTGGCCTAAGTTCCCTTGCAGACCACCGTAACTTGCAGAATTCCACTCTCTCAAAAGAATCTCATCTGCAAGATAATCCTTTTGCTTCTTCTTTGGTGGCTATCTTTTGTATTATGATACAATGCCTCATTCATCATTTTGGAACCAACTTCAACTTTCCTCAACACGGGATCATCTTGTTTTTTTGTAACCCATGCAACCTCCCTTGTTTTGAGAACTTATTTCCCCTTCTTCGGCTTACCAAGTTGACATACCACTCTGGTACTCAAATTGTCACCTTTCAACTCTATTCATTTTTCCAAGCTAACCTTTATTGGCATAAGTATTGGATCAGTCCATCAGAGGGAAAGTTTGGCAAGTCCATGATTTTCCTTCCTAGGAAGTCTCTGAAACCCTACAGCCGGAATCCTTTCAGTTCTTCAGCAAACTTGTGTAGCAGAGATGGAGGTTGAGATCAAAAGAAGTCTTGTATGCCAGAAGTTGTGGGTCAGTTGAGAAGCTCAAGCCTTCAGGATAGGTCAGCAGGAGCAAGTAAAGTGTGGTACTGTTGATTGCAAGAGTCGAGGTAGTTGATGAGTTAGTGAAGAAACAAGATGAAGATCCACTAGATGTTGGTTACAAGTGAGTGGTCAGAACCAACCAGCCAGTGGTCACGGGTCAGATGAGGATGGCAACCTTTGGCATCAAAATCGGCTCTGGGTTTTGAATATGGAAGATCTGAGGAAGAAAGTGATGAATGAAGCCCACGAGGTAGCAATTTCAAATTCATCTGAAGCAACCAAGATGCACATGGTGTAAGAATAGTGCTACTGATGATCATTCAGGAAGATAGAGATAGAGGAGTTGGGCCAATGTAAGAAGAATTCCGTTAGAGTTGAGGTTAAAGATGAAGCGCGTCTAAAGACGTCCACAACTAGAGGAGTAAAACGGTTTGGGCAGACATGCAACTAAGCACCAATTACGAAGGCTCTTACGTTATCCTAGCTAAATTTGGACATTTAGCTTATCCGTTTGGAGTTACCTGAATCACTCTCACGAGTGCATGACGTCCTCCATGTGTCAATGATAAGGGGATGCTTAACCGACATTGATGTGGAACCAAGATTTGACCTCGAGATGGTTGAAGATAACTTGACCAAAGCAGAAGAATCACGTGCACTTCAGAACGGTGGATGAAGAAAGTTAAGAAAGAAGACGTACAACTAGTCTTGGCTCAGTGAAGCGGTCAGACAGCGGCAGAGGCGACGTGAGAGTTAGAAGACGAGACATTTTGAAATTCCAGAGTTCAAGTACCTCCCAGTTATGTTCAGTTTCGAAGACGAAACTCTTTTAAGGTTATTATTTGTTAGCTTGTCACTCTTATTAAGTTTTTTTGTACTTACCTCATTCGCATATTTCTTTTGTATGCATTGTGGGGTGAGAAGGCGAACAGGTTGACCAAAAGTAGATGACGACTTTTGATGATGCTTGGTGATGAAGTCCTATTGACGTTTTCTTTCATTTCCATTATATATTGGACTAGACTAATTTGTATTTATTTTCAAACTGTTGTACTTTCCTTTAGACTCTTATAAGACAAGTTTGTAGCTTTTGTACTTCGTATTTCTGTAAGGATCCGCTGTTGTAAGTTACTTCTTTCTATCATTAGAATAGTTGTACTCTATTCTTAGTAGCATTTATATTTTTTCCCGAGTCTTTTTGGCTTCGGTCTGTTTTATTTTGAGACACGACGTAGAGGTTTGCGTATAAGGTTAGATTTATTTAATGTTATACGTGCAGAACATTCTCTTCCGGAAAAATGCTCGGTATCCTGGAGCAGTGAGTTACCTTTTTTTTATTGTATTTTGATGTTTTTTTAAGAAAAAAAAATTGGATAGACCATTTTGCGAAGATTGACTTTCCAACAATTACTCCACCTTTAATGGCCGGCGACATTTACTTCCTAGATTTACATGTTGATTTTTATTTTCTTGGATTCACTTCCATAAGTATTTTGGTCTATTAATTATAAAATTATACTTTTTTTTTATCATAAAGAAATGCAATTGTCATTCGCATAATTTATACTTTCCATCATAATTTATTAGATTCTTTGTACTTCGGGCACCTTTCCCCCATTTTATATTGGTCCACGATCAATTTTGACTTGGTGATCCATGGTCTATAGAAAAAAAACAACATTGGATTTTAGTAAAAAAATTACCTCTCTAAAATTTCCTATTGAATGAAAATATGGATATGTTTTGTGATCCTTGACAAATTTTATATTGGTTCAACACCAAATCTGACTTGGTGATC
The DNA here is from genome assembly GCA_026214975.1 of Gentiana macrophylla. NCBI lineage: Eukaryota > Viridiplantae > Streptophyta > Magnoliopsida > Gentianales > Gentianaceae > Gentiana > Gentiana macrophylla. The sequence goes on along the minus strand of CM047809.1, from coordinate 76,361,739 downwards.
ATTGGCCTATAGAAATATAGAGAAAAAAAAAAACTTTGGTATTTAGAAAAAAATTACTTCTCTAAAATTTCCTATTGATTGGAAATGTGTTTCCTATTGAATGGAAATGTGGTTCTGTTTTATGATCCCGAACCACCTCACATGTATATTTTCCGGTCCGAACATAGCATAAATACAGTAATTATGGATTTTTATGTGATAATTAATTCATTACTCGAACCATGAAGATCGTGTATTCTTAATGTAAAAATAAACAAAATACCCTTTTACATTGCCTATGCTTGGACTTGTATAATATACCTAATGACATGTTTGTTACGCTGGAATGCAATAAAGTAATAGGAATAGAATGGAATAAATTCATTCTATTATTGCGTTTGAGATGTGAAAGAATTGAATAAAATGTAGGATAATGTGGAACTGGTGGGTGGGGTGGGGTGGGGTAGCCTTACCCCACACCCCACTGCACTCTACATCTCTACCCACTCGACCTTACCCACCACCCACCCTACCTACCCTACCCACCACCCACCTGCCCTACCCTATCCACCTTACCCTACTTTACCCACCCCACCCTACCTACTCCACAATCACCTTATCCTACCCTACGCATCCTACCTACCTTACCCACCACCTACTCTACTCCACCATCACCCACTCATACCCTACCCTACCACACCCTACCATACCCACCCATACCCTACCTATCCTACCCACCACCACACCCTACCTACTTTACCCACCACCTTTCTGTACCCTACCTTACCACCTTACCCTACACTACCTTACCTACCACACCACCCTGCCTACCCACCCCTACTTTACCCCACCCTACCCTACCTTACCCACCATCCCACCTCAACCTACCTTACCCACCATCTATGCTACATACCCATACCCTTACCCTACCCTACCTACCCACCTTACCCTACCCTTACACTACCCACCACCTACCCTACTCGTCACACCCTCTCTACCATACCCACCACTGCCCTACCTTATCTACCACCCTACCCTATATTACCATATCCACCATACCCTACCTTACCCACCACCCCACCTACCAGACCCTACCGACCCTTACCCTTACCCACCACCCCACCCTACCCTACCTTAACCATCTCTACCCTACCCACCACCCCACCATATACCTTACCACCACCCAATCCTATCCTACCATATTTCACCATATCCTACCTTATGCATCTTACCTACCTTATTCCACCACCTACTTTATCCTACCTTACCTACCATACTTCATCACCCTAACCTACCCTACAACCCACCCACTCTTGTCTTATCATCCGTGTTTTGTCGATTTTCACTTTATTCCATCGCATTCCATCCATTTTTAGAAGGAATGAAAATGGAAAATTTTCATCCTCGAGCCTCCTTTGCGCCGCCTCCCTCGTAGAAGCCGACGGGTTGACCCCGAAAGCCGAATTCCTCATTCTATTCCTTCATAATCATACACAAATATTGGAATGGAATGAAAAATCATTTCGTTTCATTCCATTACGTCCTAACAAACGTAGCGTAAAAAAAATTATTTAGACACTAACATTGTGCACAAAATAAAGTGTACATCCAAAAGTAGGGATATTTTTCTTTTTGGGGTTTTGTTTTTTTGTCAAGTAAACATGTGGCTTAGATCAATTTTATTTGTATTTTCTGTGCAATTTTATGTGACAAAAAAAATAGAGTTAATCCAGAATTGTTCCGACGGCGCCGGCCATTGGCCAAAGTCAAACATTTGATTTCAGGTTCAAGAGATTCCAATAAAAGAATTATATCTATTCGTTTCTGAAAAAAAAAAAAAAAAAAAAAAAAAAAAAAATCGTTTCACCCCAAACCAAAGAAATTCAACTTTTGTACCTGAGCACACAAAATATATTTCAAGAGAAAAAAAAATTAATAACATCTAAAAAAAAAAAAAAAAGAAAACCTTTATTTATATTCACAACAAGAAATGTAACCAGGTGTATCTGTTCCATCAGAACAATGAAGGAATCATAAACAGAAAAATCATCAAAATCCGACAGTAACTAAATCTCCATAACCTACAAGATAAACCAACAAGCCCAAAAAGAAAAAGATATCTGCGAACAACGCAGTAACAATATCAGTGTATAGATTCAATGGTGAAGAAAATCAGTAGCGAACTACCTCTACCAGTCAAGACCACAGCGGGTAGACTCGAAAGTCCCCGTGGATTGTCCATTCGAATTTAAAGGAATCTTCAAATCGCAGTCAATAGTTGGTTTGATCTTGGGGGATTTGAACCACCAGAATTTCAACCGCATATGAATATTAAGCTTCAATTTGATATTGTACATGCCGGAGCTTTTGTCCTGATTGTAATTCGACATCTCATTGTTTCCCAATAACACCAAATTCTGACCATTAAACACTGGATGCAGAAAGCTCGTGTTCTTATGCCCCTGATGAAACGCATCCAATTGAGTGCTAGCAAATCGTTGACCCTGATAAAAACCGCTTGCCTGAATACTATTGTAGTAAATAGCGAGACGCTTGTTTGGGTTACGGACGGTCAAATTGACGGCTAAATCATAGTGAAGGGTATTATTAGGGGTACCGGAGAATTCAAATTGCGTCAAGGATGCGTCGGTGGCGTCGAATTTGAGTTTGTTAGGACGGAAAACTAGCCATAAAGCAAAGATTACGATGCCGATGATTATGACAAGGGTGATAATGATCTGGAAGATGCAGTTGAAGATGCAGCCGCAGAGGCAGTTACAGCAGCAACTGAAAGGGTTGCAACCGCTGCTGCCGCCGCCTGAGCGGCGGTAGGCCTTTCGAGTTGGGGGAATTGATGGGCCATAGTATGCTCCGTTGAGCTGAGGCTCCGGCATTATTATTATTATAGCGATGGAGATGGAGGAGAGGCTTTTTCAAACTTTCTGCGCCGCCGATCGAGTTGTAGATGTAGACGGAGATGCTTAGGGATTGCCGGATTTGGTTGATAAAGCAGGCGTCAGGTATTTATATATTGCGTTAGGTGGTGGTGTGGCTGTGTTTGTGAAGAAAGTTGGAACTGGTAAACACACGGAACAAAATCAGACGCGTGAAGACTAATATTTATGTAATCCTCATATCCACTTAGAAAAGAAGACTAAAACGATCTTACCTTTAAATTAGGTGGGTTCAAAGAGTGTGACACACGTCAAATTACTTCTGGCATCTACTTATTTTCGGTATAACAAAAAATTATTTCGACATCACACTGTTTTTAAAAGATGAAACGTCATTCTTATCGATGTTCTCTTCGCTCGAACAACGCCGTCGATGTGGCGGCGTTGGTGTTTCAAACATCGTTGAAATGTTGTTCACGTTATAAAAGTGACGTTTTATATCGCAGTTAAAAAATATTCGAAATAATGGTGTGCAAAAGTAATTTGGCGACGTTTATGCAGCGAAAAAATATTCAAATAATGCCAAAAGTTAAAAGTAAATTAGATTTGGCGTGGATCATAATATGGACGAGGCGAGCAGCGCAGTTGTTCGCTTTTTTATGGTCCAGTTTCTAATCTCTATCGTTGAAAACAAATATAAACAATTATATACGTTGGATAATTTTTTTAGTACACCATAACATGCATTTGTTCCTCCAATTTGGGACCGAATTCTTTTTTAAAACCATTAGCTACAGTAGTAATGATATAAATAATATCGCCACCATTTAATCCCGGAAATAGCCTCTGACCATACCTGAGGGAGGCCTGCGACTACATCGTCGGGGACGATGCCAATAAAGTCAAGTCAAGGTCATCATCGTCAAACCTTGCTGGCGCCCCCCATGCAAGGGGGCGGATCGAGACCTCGGACAAATGGCCCTCAAAGGGCCGCACAAGACTTAAGAAGAAACAGGGAGCAAAGCCAGGACAAATGGAGCTGACGGCCTAGGCGACCACAAAAGGTCGCCGCCAAGATATTTTATCCACTTGCTGCCAGATATTTAACGTTTGCTTAACTATTAAGTAAGATCAGTAACTAAGCTGCTTCACAACAGCTATCTTTCACTTAGCTCTTAAGTTTTCTCTTCCTATAAAAGGAAGTCTTATAGAACCTAAATGATATATACATTCTAATGCAAAGGCAGGCCAAAGCTCTACGAAAACACTACCTCTCTCTTCCTCCTCCCATCGCCGCCGCACATCAACGGCTAGCATACACTTAATCATTCCCAAATAAGCCAGATATCCATAGCACAAACACCACCAAAACAACCGTGACGATTTATGCATCATCAGTTGGCTCCGTTACCGGGAACTATAAGCAACGTGCATTCATCCCGAAGCGAAAAGTCATCTAAAAAGTGCTAACACGCATCAGTTCGAAGGAGCCTCCCTTCAGCCGGTTTGGAAGCGTCCGGCTGTGTCCTCTCATCTAAGTTTATGCTTAAAAGAGGTAATCTTACAAAGAAAACCCTCAAACTGCCTTTGTTTCCTCCCCTTGATGAAGAAAACTATCAAAAGGTGACATTTTCTACCTCAAAAGCATACAACCAGAAAAAACCCTCATCAATACAAAACACACTCCTAAAAAATAAGCCATACACTTTCTCTCTGAAAATCATATTTCCAGACGCCACGTCACCCGATTTGTCATTGTCGAAAGATTTTGACTCAAACCATAAGAAAATCTTATCCCCTAGCCAAATCAGTTCGCTGACTCAACCATGGCCGGAAGTAAAGGACACCTGATACCTCAAACCCCTGCAAAAGGTGGCATGCAGCATCAGGCTCGCGGATAGGGCGTAGGAGAAACACTTGACAATCTCCCCGCAGAGGGAGAAGGGTCGCAGAGAGGGGCCCTAGCCCCTAGCGATGCCCGAAATGTCATTAATCAAAAGGCCAAGTCAAAGGAGGTTGTTGCTGCTCTAGATGGGGCTCACAAAGAGAGGGCAAGATCGCAACAAAGCCAAAGATCGACCCCCGAGGCAAGACCAGGTTTTCAGGAAGACCCGAAATCGCAAATGAGGGAATATCGAGGTATCACGGAAACTATGGATCTAACTAACTCCGACAAGATAGTTGATTCGACCCCAAATCCTCCCATGAATTGGCTCCTGCGGTCATTGATAAGGGCGCCAGAGCCATATCTGGAAAGTGTACACTCATCGGGTCGCAGAGCTCGAAATCGCACAAGGGATCGATAATCGAGCAATCGAAAGATCTATAGGTTAGGAGATCGACAAGGCCTCGGCCTGAGTCGTCTCAATCTTCCGGGGAGGATACCCCAGCGATAGGAACGCACGCCTTTCGCATAAAGGAAAAAAGAGCTCGTCGCGACCATGGGGAATCAGAGCGCGGTCGACCGCAAACTACTCTTGTTCGAGCAGATGGAGATAATGAAAAAAGAGGCTCGCGAAATTAAAAAGTCAAGGCCCATCGAGAAAATCGCCGCAATCTCAGGGATCGATGTGCTCGCCAAAAGAATCACCGAAACATTGCCCACTAGCCAGGAAAAGGTTAAGCTATCCTAGTTATAATAACTACAATGGAAATTCTTGCCCGAACGACTGGCTCACCGCCTTCCAGGGCCACATCACCCTAGCAACTCGAAATAAGTCCGCCTGGTGCATCGCTTTAGTCGGTAGCATGCAGGACAGGGCTGCGTCCTGATACGCGGGCTTCATCGTGGCTTAGTTGAAAGTTGGGAGGATCTATCGGAAAAGTTCGTCAAAGAGTTTGAATCGGCGAGCAGACCAAAGAAAACATTGAGGATCTGTACGAGGTTCGCATGGGAGGACATGAGTCCGGGAAGGAATATTATGAGCGGTTCATCAGAATATATGATCAGACAAGAAACATTCCAGACGATGCAGTCATAACATGCTTTCTCACTGGGATCGCCAAAGGTCCGATGAAGACAGAGTTTAACCTGCGGCCCCCCAAAGCGGGTCTCAGGGAAATGCTGGAAAGGGCCAGAATGATGGGAGTTAGCGAAGCCCCATCCTCTGGGAGAGCAAAGTCTAAAATAGACCAGCTTACACAGAAAGAAGATCGCACAGATGATCGCAAGAAAGAAAAGGGTCGAGATGCCAACCATGACCGTGAGGTAAAGAAACCGTACAAATTCAGCCAGGATAATTTTACCCCGCTCAACATAAAAGCGTCTCAGATATTGTTCGAGATCCGCGAACACTTCGATAAACCCAAGCCCATGAGGGGCGACCCCGACAGTCGTGATAAGTCGAAATACTGTGACTATCACAAGGACCATGGTCATATCACAAATGAATGCTTCACCTTGAGGCGGGAAATAGAGAGGTTAATCCGTGAGGGACCAGCGACTAAGTATAAATGCGATGGGAACACCGGCCCCAGTCAGGGACGCCAACCCCGCGTCTATCAGAAGGAGGTTCAAGTTATTCATGGGAATATTCCCAGCAACAATCAGCTGAAATCCCAGACACATCAAATCAATACACGCGGCTTCGAAAAGCAGATAGTGTTGGGGGAAAACGATGAAGGAATCATGTTTACTAAAAGTGAGCTGACCACAGTCGACGGCCCCATGAAAATACCCCTCATTCTAAAAGTTGGAGTGAACGATAAGTATGGCGTCAACAGAGTAATGGTCGACACCGGGGCTGGCCTCGATGTCATTTACTTCGACTGTTTAAAACAGATCGGATTCGGGGAGGCCAAGTTAAAACCCTACCTCGGAGTGTTTGAGGGCTTTACCAACGACACGGTGCGGGTCAAAGGCACAATCGACCTCAACATCACTTTGGGCGACTATGAGCCCTGTCAAACTGAGGTAATAACTTTCTTGGTCATCGACCTCCCCTCATACTACAACATGATCTTGGTGATTCTAGCTATGAGAAAATTTCAATGGTGGCATCTGTTCCTCACCAAAGGGTCAAGTTCCATGTAGGGGACGAAATTGGGGTCGCCACCAGTCGACCCGGATTTTTCCTCGAATATATGACCAAGAATAGGGTCGATTCCAAGCGATCCAGAGTGGAGGGTTTTAATATGGCCGCGGATCAGATCGCCACGGTAAAAGAGGTTCCGGAGCGAATAGTAGAGGTTGAAACATTACAAATCCGGGACGAGCCGGACTTCACCGCCGAGGATGAGCTGGTCGAGGTTATCATAAACGACAAACACCTTGATCAGAAGATAAAGATAGGGTCGCAAACAACCGATAAAGAAAGGGAAGGATTGATCGAGCTTCTAAAAGAAAACTTGGACGCCTTCGCCTGGGAGGTAACCGATATGATAGGTGTAGAGCCAGAGGTCGCCTTGCACTATCTAAGCATCGACCCCAACTTCAGGCCGATCCAGCAATGAGCGTGCCAATTCTCTACAGAAAAGGAGGTCGCGATAAAAAGTGAGGTCGAAAAGCTTTTAGCAGCAGGCATAATCAAGGAGCTTCAGTATCCCACTTGGTTAGCAAACGTGGTAATGGTAAAAAAACATAACGGCAAGTGGCGGATGTGCGTCGACTTCACTGATTTAAACAAAGCTTGCCCCAAAGATCCTTACGCGCTGCCCCGAATTGATAAAATGGTCGATGGGATCGCAGGTTTTGAAACACTAAGTTTTCTGGACGTTCATTCAGGCTATCGCCAAGTCAAGATGGCAGACGAGGATAAGGAGCTGACTGCCTTCAGGGCCGCCGGCGGACTATATTACTACGAGATGATGCCGTTTGGTCTAAAGAACGCAGGTTCAACGTATCAAAGGATGGTGAACAGAGTTTTTAGCACGTAAACAGGCAAGAACATGGAGGCTTACATTGATGATATGGTCGTGAAATCAAGTTGCCAGGATCATCTGGTGGACCTTTGCGAAACCTTCGCAAACATGAAAAATCACTCGATGAAGCTAAACCCCGCGAAATGCACTTTTGGGGTCCAGGCAGGGAAATTTTTGGGCTTCATGGTAAGTCAAAGGGGGATCGAGGTGAACCAAGAGAAAATTGAGGCGCTGACAAACATGAGCGAGCCGACTAGCATTAAGGAGGTACAAAGGCTGAATGGAAGAGTAATATCCCTGGGATGGTTTATCTCCAAATCGGCCGAGAAGAGCCTACCCTTCTTCAAAATCCTGAAGGAAAATAAAACCTTTGCTTGCACAGAGGAATGTTCGCAGGCTTTCAAAGAGCTAAAGGCCTACCTCTCAAGCATGCCATTGCTGACTAGTCCAGCGATTGGAGATGTTTTGCTACTATACTTAGCAGCCTCAGATAGGGCCGTCGCCGCAGCACTTATCAAGGAAGATGGAACCTCGCAAAAGCCTGTTTATTATGTTTCTAAGGCTCTAAGCCCCGTAGAAAGTCATTATTTTAATATCGAAAAGTTAGCCTACTGCGTTGTTATAGCGGCCCGAAAATTAAGGGCTTACTTTTCATCACATTCAATTATCGTACTGTCAGACGCACCGCTACGGCAGGTCCTTCACAAGCCGGATTTGTCAGGTCGTGTGCTACGTTGGGCCATCGAGCTCACCGAATTCGACATCCGTTACGAACCTCGAAAAGCTATCAAAGCTCAGGCATTGCCCGATTTTATCACAAAAACGAGCTTCAACGAAGATATCCAGGAACAGACCTACGCAAAACATAGCCCCGACAAAAGTACCACAGCGGACGAGCCTCAGTGGCCAAGTCACTGTTGGCAACTCTATGTCGATGGCACTGCCAACCTTAAAGGATGCGGTGCGGGGATCATCTTGCTAGAGCCCGGAACCTCAGAAGAAATTGAGAAGGCCCTAAGATTTAACTTCACTGCATCGAACAACCATGCAGAATATGAGACGGTCATTGCAGGACTGGAGCTTGCCACGGCCATAAAGGTCGAAAATGTGTAGGTTTTCTGCGATTCACAGTTGGTGGTCAATCAGGTGACCGGGTCGTTCGGCATCCATAGCTAAATTTTGAAGAGATATATTAACCTCGTCAGAAAACTCGAAAGCAACTTTAAATACTGCAAATTCACCAACATCCCTCGAGAGGACAATCAAAGAGCCGATTACTTATCCAAGCTAACCAGCAAGGACGAAATAAGCAACCCATCGGTCATGGTGGAATATCTATCAGGACCCGCTATTGACAGGACCGAAGTAATGGACTTGCGACCCACCAACCGTTGTTGGATTGATATCATGAGGGCCTACATCGACTCTGGAAAGCTCCCTGATGATCCAAACGAGGCAAAAGCCCTGATCAGAAGAGCCGCCAGATACACTATCTTAAACGACGTTTTATACCGGCGATCGTTCTCTAAGCCTTTACTAAGGTGCGTGCGACTGAAGAAGTCGATGGAATCCTCTTAGAAGCGCATGCATGAAGGACATCACGGGCCCACCCAAATAGCCCCACCCTTGATCGAAAGGTCTTGTTAGCCGGATATTACCGGCGAAACTTCGCGAGGGGCGCCAAGGCATATGCTAGGGCGTCACGGCGTATGTCAAAAATTTGCAGATATTCCCAGACTGCCATCAGTTGAGCAAAGCATCGTCGTCGCCGCTTGGCCGTTCGACATGTGGGCCATCGACCTCATTGGACCATTAAAAAAAGGCCGCTCCGGATGCGAGTATGTGGTGGTCGCCGTCGACTATTTCACCAAATGGATCGAGGCTAAAGCCTTGGTAAAAATCAACACAGAGACATAACCTACTTTTTACTCGATCAAGTATGGACTAGATTCGGCGTCCCCAGAGTAATAGTATCAGACCACGGACCTCAATTTAGAGAGGAGTTCGACACATTCTGCAGAGAGAATAACGTCAAGCATTGGCAATCGTTAGTATGCTATCCGCAAGGAAATGGTCAGGCTGAGAACACAAACAAACAAGTACTGTGCGTGCTGAAAAAGAGTTTTGGCAAAAAGGCGGGTAAATGGCCTGACCACCTCCCCGCGGCCTTATGGGCGCTCAGAACGTCGCGAAAAACAACTATAGGGGAAACTCCTTTTGCTCTGACCTACGGATCAGAGGCTATGGCCCCGGTAGAGATGGCCCTACCAAGTTTAAGGGTCGCCCATTTCTGCGAGACCAACAATCTTCTCACTAGGGAGCACGATCTCGACTTAGCAGAAGAGCTGCGGATCGAAGCATATGGCCGTTTGCTCAATTGCAAACAGGCTGCCAAACGTCACCACGACAAACACATTCGCAATCATCACTTCGCCATTGGGATTATGTTCTGCGAAAGAGACAAGCCACTGGACACGAGGCCAAGAAAGGAAAACTATCGGAAAGTTAGGAGGGCCCCTGTGAGGATCGCTCAAGTAGTCAAGAGGGGGACGTATGTGCTAAGTGATAACCAAGGTCGCGAGTACAACAGACCTTGGCACGCAGATAATTTGAAAAAATATTATATGTAAAATGTACATCTGCTACGTGCGAGCAGAGCATGCGGAGAATGAAATCAAAATAAAGGAGCATCTTCATACATGAAAAGGGAGTACAATTGTTTCTAGCGAAATGGCGGCCTAAAACGCCCTTCGATTTAACCAAAAAACAAGGGGGCCCGCCCAAAAAAAAAGGGGGTGGACGCATTCAGGTAGTGAAGTCACAAAGGTCCAATGAGTGCGTCGGCACCCTAGCTAAACTACATAGCCTAGCTATCAATGAAGCAAACGGGATACGACGCTCACGATCCATTGAAACCGCAAAGTTAACTGCCTCGCGGTGAATCAAGATCCCCTAATCAATGTCAACCTGGGGGTCGCGAATAGCATGCAAAAGGAGAGCTTTAGCTTCACTAACAACCCCGGGGTCCATGGTCGGAAGGGTGCGTGAGTTGATAAACTTTTTCCACTCACGGTTGCTGCGAGACAGGTCGGACGAAGGTCCCAGTGCATGAGGCCGTTCAGAATCTGGAAAAAGCTCGCGGATTGCCCGACGTAACCGAACTTGTTTACTTGACTCATCGCCAAGATTCCAAGCGATCTCATAATGGGATGAGGGATCGATAGCAGGTATACGGAGGGCACCATTGATAGCTTCCGGAGTAAAAGTGACTGCGACGCCACAAAGGGTAATACAGCTAACAATCCCTTCGGATGCAACTTCAGATAAAATGGAGTAAAACTCCTCACCATTGTAAGATTGAAAGATCTTTGAGGTGGCGAGACAAAAGCGCCCACCCAGAAAACCTCACCGTAGCAAAGAACCACCACCCTCAACCTTGTTTTCATTTAAACCCCTCTCCCTCGCAAGCTTGACCACTTCAAAGTAACGCCAGAAGTGATCTTTGGCAACAAAAGAGGCGGTAAGGAAGAAAGGGGAAACATCACGTATTGGACGGGCTTTAAATACTCGGACTCTACCCTCTCCGGATGGAAAAGACATGGCTCTCACAACAAAGATTTATGCAAAAAAATGCAGAAGAGGAATGAAAATGAAGTCAAGCTTGCCTCCTCCTTTTATAGCAGAGGTTAGCAAAAGGAACGGCCACGATCAACAAGATCCAACGGTCAGCCTTCACGCGGTTTATCCAAAATTCGAAGCTCAAAGGGCGCATTTAATGTCTGTCAGTTAAGCCCAAGATTCTAGGCTATATTAGTTATCAGCCCGAGATTTTAGGCCACATTGACCACGCGTGCGCTGCCAGTGAGCTGTCAAATCGGTCCAGAGCCCTGGATTCCCATCAACACGGCAGTCGAGAAAGGTTAAGTGCAGTCCAATCAATTCGGCTCTCAACTTTCAGGCGAGCCCCTACTCTGCCTGAAGCTTAGAGGGCCGCAATCAGAAAATTTCAAACGTAAACAAATCAAGCAAATTACGGCTCGCCTCCAGCGACCATGTTATTTGCCACAAGTCCACAACGACCAAAGAATTATGCAAACGGCCACGAAACCTTGTTTCGCTCGAGCCTTTTAACGAGTGCAATATGGGTCGCTGTCATCCTTGTTCCAAATAAAGGGGGCCACATACACATACATCCATGATACAGGAAATAAGTTGAAAGAAACAAGTGCAATTCATAAATTAAGAGGCCAAAAGCGGCCACAAACCAAGTTCAACAAGCCGAATGCGGCCACAATAACAGTGCGGAAAGTAAAAGCTAAATTATTACAATCATCAGAAGAAAATGTTGGAGCAATTCAAAAGCAGAAGCAAAGTTGTTATTACAAGATCGCAGGAAAGTAAAATGTTCTGAATCAAAAGCACAAAATCATTGAAACAGAGCCGGGAGGAGTGTCAATATACTCGTCGCCAGGTTGATCATTCGTAGCTGCAGGAGGATTCTTCAAAATTGCGAAGTTGACTGGATTAACTGGAGGAGGATCCCAAACAGGGTCGTCACGCTCTATCTGGTTGGTCTGAATGGCGACGATATGATCCGCCGCGTACGGAATATCTGGATGAAGAGCCAGCAGGTCGGGAGCTCGCTAGGACATGTTAACCCACTGAAGCATTTCCTCAAAGGTGATGCTCTCTCTACCATGATAGGCCCAAAGACAACGAGCGAGGTGATTAAAACCTTGGTCGAAGCTTGCCTCCTGATAATCGCCAAACTTGTCAGAGAGCGTAAAGGCTTCCACAGCCGCTGGACCCGCCTCCTTAGCAACCTTAATTGCAGCAGCGAGCTTCTCCTTCAGACTCGCGATCTCCTCACGCGCGGCCGACAACCCTTCAGCAAACATGCGGGCTTCGTCTTTCAGAGCCAGTACTTTCTTCTGCAGCTCCACGTCCACTTTGGCACTCTCTGCCATTGCCTTCCTCACCCGATCAACCTCGGTCAACGCCTCCGAGCTCTTTTTCTCAACAACAATCTTGGCTTTCTCCGAGGCCCCAAGAGCCGCCGTTACTTTCTTCAGCTCAGCCTTGCGCTTCTCAGCGGCCTCAATCGCTTTGTTTATGCGAGTCCCAAGTTGAAAAAGAGGCAGAATTATAAGCCCGACAGAAACACAATATGAAAGAAATAAAAAAATAATATACAAGACAAATAAGAACTCACCATCGAGGCGGCAATTCCAAATTGACCTGACAGATCTTTGAGTTCGGTGACTTCATCGCCGGCAGGGGTGTCATCTTGAACCACGACGTGAGCAGTGATGCCCCTCCCGATCTCCATTTGAACCCCGGACGGTGAGTCCCATGCAAGGCGACGTAAGGGAATGACATCAGCAATGGCCTCCCTGATGTGGCTCGCTTTAGTCATGTCAAGGCCTTGGGTGAAATTGGCATCCAACCACACAGCCTCTTTCCCCTTGTAACCACGGGGCAATGTCCCATTCGGTAGCGGTTCCACCCCCTCGGGGACCTCTTCAACAATAACCTCTGCCCGTTCAGAACCTTTATCAGCAGCTCGCTTATCCGTGAGATCAGATCCTTTGCCAGCACCACCTGCAGTTTTGGTCTTCTCGGTCCTAGATCGCTTCTGGCCCTAGGGCTCTTTGGCGGGTTCTCAGCCTGCGATCTTTTTTGGGCAACAGCCTGGCTTGAGCTCGCACCAGTGGATGCCGCCATGGTCTTGGTAGGACCATATGTCTCATCGATAATAGAGGCATCCACGGTCGCGGGTACTTTCCCGAACTCCTTCAAGTCGCTTTGTCGGGTCTTAGCTTGCTCATCAGCGAGCCTCTGCCTTTGAGCTCTACGTTCAGTAGCGTCCATACCTGCAAAAAGGGTTCGTTAAAAACGGATCCAAAAGAAAGAATAAAACGACAACTTATGAAATAAGCAAATAGAAAGCAAGAAAAGTTACAAGGTGGTCTTTTACTCGGGTCGCCTCCACATACAGGGCACTCGGACGGAAAGCATTTGCCTAAGTGACAATATCCTATCCAATAGGGGTCGCTCTCCTCGGGGACCATGGCAACTAACGGCTCCGCTTTACCCGGACCCGCGACGCCAGCCATGCGCCCTAATGGAAGGGCCAAGTCGAGAAGATCGACCCAAGCCACGTTTCTCAAAGAAGCTTCGATCCCATCAGTTTGTATAAGTGCCATAAGTCCTTTAAGGGTGGATTTTCCCGTACGTTTTGCGGCCTTAGGAAACGGCCAGCCGACCTTGGACTCCACCTTGAGGATCCGCTCCTGCCATCTGTGAATCTTATTTGGTAACAAAAACAGCAAGCGAGGCGTCTTGGTCCTCAAGGATACTTGTCCCGTAAGGCCCGTCCAACAGAATAGGTGGAATTGACACATCACAATGAAGGCCATAATTTGAATGACGGCCCAATAGCAAAATCAGAGGGCAGAGCTCCCATAAGCTCGCAAATCCTAACGAAGAACGGGTCGAACGGAGGCTTGAGCCCAGCATAGAAATGATCGAAGTGCAGAATTAGGGTATCATCCGGGCGGCGAGCACAAACGTAATCCTCGCGGTCTCTAGGTTTAAACTTATCATCCTCCTTTGAGTAGTCGAGTAGAGAAAACCTATATACACTTGTGTCGATTTTAAATCGGCGACGGATAAATTTGTTGAGATCGTCGCTATCGCGAAACTTCACCCATTTTTCCTCCAGCGCCTTCTCATATGCAGCCAGGATAGCGAACTCTCTTATCGCCTCTGGATTGTTAGGTGTTGGTTTTTATGCTTTGGCAGCGGCCTCCCCAATAGTTGTTTTGGGATCCCTTTTCCTCTTTGGTTTCTTTGGGAGCTCCCAAACAATCTTGCGAGGTAAGGGGGCATTCTCATCCTCGCTCGACCCCATCAGTTCGTGAAGAGCTGCGTCCTCAATGTAAGCCTCGTCATGCTCGGCGGCGCCACCAGGGCTGGGATTGGCAGCCTGTTCTTCAACCTCGGACATCCCTCTTTCACCAGCCTCGCTAGTTCCTACCCCTTGGGCTCGGGCCATTTCTTTGCGACTCTTCTTACCTCGCAGGATAGGGTCAGGAAGAAATTCATCCTAACCAAACGGGTCGTCATCCCTGTGGACAGCGGCCCCCTCCGTGATTATCTCATCTAGCAGATCGTCCCTGGCGGACACGTTGGGACTAGAGGGGTCGTAATCCTCTTCCTCCTGTGCGTAATCAAAGGCCTCCTGATCTTCCTCAGAGTCGTCTCTCAAAGAATATTCTCCGTCGGACATCCTGCAAAAACAAGAGGAAAATGTGGAGCTTTCAGACCTGGGATAATAAGAATTAAGCCAGGAAGGTGATCGCACCCATCTCGACGCCTTCCCCTCCAATTTTACAGGAGAAATGGAAAGCAAGTTGCAAGAAAGGGAAATACAAATTCAAAAATCAAACACAACAAAAAATAGAGGTTTCTGTGCTAAATCGCCAACCTCCCCCCTTTCATTTTTCCAGAAAAAACCACCCCCACAATAAGAACACCAACCCAAAAGCCTCAACTTTTTCCTCAAAAAACATCTTGCGTATAAACACATTGCCAAACAGCCGGCCAAATTCCCTAAAAAGCTCGAAATTCAGAAAGAAAATAAGGAAAAAAGGATAAGGGAGGAATAATTTACCTGTTTCTGGGAGGAAGATAAAATGAGCAACCGCAAGAACATGCCGGAGCCTTCAAATCCTTGCTGGAAACCTCGAATTCCCTTCAGCCACCACCCAATCCTCTGCAAAGCTTCGCCGGAAAACCTTCGACAATCCCAGAAAAAGAAGAGAGAAATCTAGAGGAAAAAGTAGAGGAAAATAAAAGAGTAAAAAGTATGGAGGAATGAAGATTGCAAGCCTTATATAGGCAACAAGAGTTTGATCGTACGGGCGGGGATCAATCCATCCAACGGTTGAGGTTTGCGCGGTCGATTCGAATTCTGAAATTCAAAAACCGCAATCATGATGGAGGTTAATCAATGCCCACGTGCCTTCTCGGGCGGTTACCAAAGGCGTCAGTACCCACGTAGTTGCAGTTACCAAGGGAGCCAACGTCAGCCATGATCTGACTACTGAACTGCCCTCATAATCCTTGAACGAGCAGATAGCCTCGCAGATGATGAGGTCGCAAAAACAGACCCAAAGTTGCTTCGAAGGCCGCTTGCTTTGAAAGCACGGTCCTTAGTGAACAAGTCGCATCAGACGACGAGGTCGTAAATATAGACCCAAAGTTGCTTCGAAGGCCACGTGTTTTTAAAAGCACGGTCCTTAGTGAACAAGTCGCATCAGACGACGAGGTCGCAAAAACATGCCTAGAGTTGCTTCGAAGGCCGCTTTCTTTGAAAGCACGGTCCTTAGTGAACAAGTCACATCAGACGACGAGGTCGCAAATATAGACCCAAAGTTGCTTTGAAGGCCGCTTGTTTTTAAAGCACGGTCCTTAGTGAACAAGTCGCATCAGACGACGAGGTCGCAAAAACATGCCCAGAGTTGCTTCGAAGGCCGCTTGCTTTGAAAGCACGGTCCTTAGTGAACAAGTCGCATCAGACGACGATGTCGTAAATATAGACCCAAAGTTTCTTCGAAGGCTGCTTGTTTTTTAAGCACGGTCCTTAGTGAACAAGTCGCATCAGACGACGAGGTCGCAAAAACATGCCCAGAGTAGCTTCGAAGGCGGCTTGCTTTGAAAGCACGGTCCTTAGTGAACAAGTCGCATCAGACGACGAGGTCGCAAATATAGACCCAAAGTTGCTTCGAAGGCCGCTTGTTTTTAAAGCACGGTCCTTAGTGAACAAGTCGCATCAGACGACGAGGTCGCAAAAACATGCCCAGAGTTGCTTCGAAGGCCGCTTGCTTTGAAAGCACGGTCTTTAGTGAACAAGTCGCATCAGCCGACGAGGTCGCAAAAACAGGCCCAGAGTTGCTTCGAAGGCCGCTTGCTTTGAAAGCACGGTCCTTAGTGAACAAGTCGCATCAGACGACGAGGTCGCAAATATATTGTCCCTGAGCTCACTACTCCACACTCGACACTTTCACGCAAAATGACCAAGACATGGAGTAGGGGTCCATTGATGATATAAATAATATCGCCACCATTTAGTCCCGGAAATAGCCTCTGACCATGCTTGAGGGAGGCCCGTGACAACATCGTCGGCGGCGCCAATAAAAAGTCAAGTCAAGGTCATTTGTCGTCAAACCACCGCTAGGGCGCCCCCAAAGCAGGGGCCGGATCGAGACCTCGGACAAATGGCCCTCAAAGGGCCGCACAAGACTTAAGAAGAAATAGGGAGCAAAGCCAGGACAAACGGAGCTGACAGCCTAGGCGACCACAAAAGGTCGCCGCCAAGATATTTTATCCACTTTCTGCCAGATATTTAACGTTTGCTTAACTATTAAGTAAGATAAGTAACTAAGCTGCTTCGCAACAGCTGTCTTTCACTTAGCTCTTAAGTTTCTCTTCCTATAAAAGGAAGTCTTGTGTAACCTAAATGATATATACATTCTAATGCAAAGGCAGGCCAAAGCTCTGCGAAAACACTACCTCTCTCTTCCTCCTCCCATCGCCGCCGCACATCTCCGGCTAGCATACACTTAATCATTCCCAAATAAGCCAGATATCCACAGCACAAACACCACTAAAACAACCGTGACGATTTATGCATCATCAAGTAGTAGTAGCTTTTCCTCCACCATATTTCTCAGTAAACTCTTCTTTGATCTTCTCAGGAAAAGCAATCGGATCTGTCTACCAACACAGTATGTGAAGCCATCTTCGACGAGGTAGTTGAAGGTGTGGCCATCGCAATTGTAGGTGAACTTGTTGTGAATTTTCTCGAGACATTGCGATGCAATGGTGGTGAAATTACCGGTGAATTCAGTAAAATTTGCTAAGATCAATGGTGGTAAAATTTGCTAAGATCACAGTCCCTCGAGCCCTAAAGCTATGAATCAAGGATTGTTGTCCCATCACTCAAATTCTTACTTTGCGTCCTCAGATGAGATAAAATTTGCAGCGACATATTGCCTCATAAACCCTAATTTCCCACCAAACTCGTGACTTCTACGGCTATTAACTCATATGAGTTTGGTGGATCGATTCCCAATTTATTTTTGTGCAATTACTCTAAAAATCTTAGACGTGTAACTGTTTGGCTTTTTTTATTAGTTTGATGGTAAACAATAATTAATAACACATCATATCATTCTTAGTGTATATATTATTTCAATCTTGATCCAACGATAAACTGGACGATCCAGTTTTTTTATTCAAACCGAACCGTAGTATTTCCTCATAATATACATTATAATAATAATTAATCCCAAAACAAATTGTGTCATTGATATGATTGAATAATGATACAGTAGCATTATTCTATTAATTATTATTTGTAAGTAACGTACTGATCGTTATTCTATTAATTATCGTAGGGGATACGCCAAATCCGTAAGCCCAATAACAGTAACGGATTATCCATTCGTAGGTGACACTAGCATTATCCATTCGGGTCTGTGCGTAGGCCTAATAACGGATAGAGTTCTTGGCCTAATTAGTCCGCACCAACATAAGCCAGACTGGGACGGGTATAAGCCTTCAGGCCGCCACTCGCAGCGCGACCCGAAGCACTAGGGGGCGGTCAGTCCGCCCATCAACATACAAATCTGCCAGCTAGGACCAAGCCCACTCAACTAGGCGAACAAGATTCATACATGACGGCTACAAGACAAAGACTCAACAAATGGCTAAGTGTTGGGTCCGCCCCTCGCGAAACTGCATGTACAACTGTATAATTTAATTATGTCACATCATACTAAATTATGTCTTGTCATACCTTAATCTTCATTAACGACCCGCCTATATATAGTGGCACAATGTAACACAACAATGATCTAATAACAAATACAAGCAGAAAGACTCAGTCAATTTGTCGACAATGAGCTCACCTATTTCTAAACTCCGACAAAACACCTTCTTGAGCACCGCCGTGCACCACCAGCGAAATCACTCATAAATAGCCAGATATCCACCTCAAACCATCGCGTAACCCGTTAGTGATAATTCTGACGTTATTAGTTGGCTCCGTTATCGGGAAACATCAGTTATTCAGCCTTTTCCGGCAATAATCGCCACCGAAAAATCATTTTTACAGCGGCTCCAGTGAGTAAAACCTCCTAAATTTGGTTTTCCGGCGAGTTCGATCTCCAGATTCTTGGTTCTGAAGCTTAGAAACCATCAGAATCATCACCAGCTCTTTATATTCAGCATTGATTTCACGAATCCTCGTCAGAATTTCTCATATTGCTGTCAAGTTCAACGGAGCCAACAAGTTCATCACGTTTGCATGCAAGTCTAAAGGATTAGTAACAGGTTCTACAAGTCTAGCACAAAATCTCTTGAGTTTGTGTTTGATTTATCACCAAGCTTTTTTTGTTTTCGTCACATTCTTGTTAAGACCTTGCCGGAATCATTATCAGCTCCACCAGTATCTCTATGTGAACACCAGGAGAAGCTTGCATGCTCTACCCGGCACTACTAGTTTGAGTATCCTACAAGCTTCCTATCACATCAACATATCCACTTGAGTACTCTTTGAGTGTTCTGCAAGCTTCATGTCACATCAACATGACCGGAAACATGTCTGTTGAGCCTGCAACTCCCGTCAAAAGGTCCAACCAGATCCATTACAGATAACTGATGTGATTGATGTTGCAGATCATCAGGGCGGACAGAATGATGGCTCGCACCCAAGAGAAGATGCCCGCTTGTACCTCAATGAGAAAACCATGTCCAAGAATACACTTGAGGCCATAAAAAATCAAAGAGCGGGAAAAGAAATCACAGGATCGTCCCGACAACGGTGAGATCATGAACCGACTCCAGACAGGGAGCCGACTACTCAGTTAGACCCAAATGCAGCTGCTTCTTTGGTTCACATTGAGTACGTAGAGAATGGCAGAGACAAACCAACATCTTATCACCATAGGGTTGCCTTCCAGGCCAATCAAGGGCGTGCTCGCACCAGGAATCACCACACCAATTGAGCAACCCCCTCACATCTGCAACGATCCTCCTCAGTGCTCTCAACGCTCTAAAAGAGAGAGGCGTTCCCATAGAGAATGACGTTCTCATACAGAAGGGAGTGTTCATTTCTCTAAGGGCCAGACTCAGGAAAGAAGGTCGGCTCTAAATCGCCTCGTGCCTTAAAATGGAAAATATGTGGTGGCCCTATGACGAAAGAGCGATGAGCATCCAGCTGCCCGCCAAAACATTAGAGATAGGCTGGGGGAACAACATGCCGAATCACACAACCGGCCAGGAAAGGCGGCACAATCAGAAAGCATATCAAGGCACTCTGTCGTGCCTTCATTAGAGAATAAAGTTGATAAACTCTAAAGGCGGCTAGAGGTTATGGAAAAGTCAAAAGCCGATAAGAAGGATAAACCGATATGGGGTACCAGCGTCCTCGTGGAGTATATCTTAATTTTTCGGCACCGGAAGTGGGCATCCATTATCCCACCTTCCTGAACTATCATGGGACAAATTGCCCCTTTGCCTGGCTCTCAGCATTTCAGAGCAAAATCACTTTGGTGACCAGGAACCAATCTGCCTGGTGCATCGACCTACTTGGCGCTATGCAAGATAGTGCGACGACATGAATCCGCAACTTGCCGCCTAAGTCAATTCGCTCTTGGGAAGACCTCGAAGTCATGTTCACAACTGAGTTCAAATCGGCTGTCCGACAAAGAAAACTATCGACGATCTCTGCGAGATCCGTCAGGGAGAGATTGAATCAGCTCGAAGTTACTATGATTGATTCAATAATGTTTATGAATAGACGAGGGTTCTAAAGGACAGCGCGGTCATTACTGGTTTTGAGTCCGGCTTGGGAAAGGGCGGCCTTGCTGGATATTCGGAAATTCGAATCAGGATCCGAAACGCAAGAAAAAAATGAATCTGGAAATTTTCGGGTGCTTGCAAGTGCGAGAGCGTGCCCGCAGTTGCGAGCGAATTTTCCCTCCTCTTTTCAGATCGTCAGATTTGATTCACAGCACCGATCGAGACAGTCGATCATACACAACGGAAGCAACGAATCGAAATTCATCCCACATGTGATTAACATATAAATTAATCTAAACTACAAGAAGGTTGAAGAATTACCCAACCAAAGAGAAGCCGCAGTCTTCTGAGTTGTATCTCCAAGTGACGACTGGTGGACGCTGATCCCGTACCGGAGCCTCCTTGAATACGCACAAGAAAAACCCTAGGATTTTTTTCTCCCAATGGCTAGGACAAGAAACTAAATTTTTTCTCTCATTTTCTAAAAACTGGCGCAGAAGATGTCTGTCTAATGTGTTGGGAGGAACTCTCTTTATATAGGAAAATAACTGGGCTAGAGAGAGTTATACCTTTTACAAGGCATTTATCTTTTTCGGTAAGAAAATGATAATCTCCATTTAAATAAGAGAAAATAATTAATTAACCATTATTTTATCTATTAATTATTTAACAAATAAATAATTAATTACACAAGTGATATAATTCAGGAAAATTCATTTTACCAATTTTTCCCACATGTGGCGCCATTTTATGCCATGAAATAATAGAAAATTTCTTTTCTATTTTATATATTATTTACCGAATAATATTCGCATATTCATTAAATAGACTAACTGTTTAATTTATTCTCGAGGTTCCACAATGAGAATTCACTCGCATGTTAGGAGCCAACCCGGGGACCCCAAACCTATAGCCAGTAGCTACAATAAATTGAATAAAATATTCATCGAGTAGAACATTTCTATTCAACTTATTAATTCCGGAATTACGCCACCATAAATCCAAAACTGAACTCTACCGATTATAGATATAACTTATTCACAAAGTGTCGAGTCAATGAGTGTCCATTGATATAATCATTACATACAGACTAACCCTCTATAGACTATCCGTAATGAAGCGGCAATGTTTCTGTAAACCTTCTCCGTTCCATCTTGTCATTATTTACCATTAACTCACTAGTGATCAATTAGTTCATAACCAATCTGAACTCGGCTGATCGATCAGTTTGTAGGATTAACAACCAGGGGGTTGTCTTTCTACTTCCCGCACGAAGGAATGGATTATGTATCTGTGAAACATACACTCGGTACTCATTCAAAAATAGTGTTGACGTGAAAGTGATTCGGACCGCGCCTCTTAGCAATCCTTAACGGACACATCTAACCTTATCTTGAAACTAGTAGGAGTCTAAAACCACTTCAGGATTAAGGTTAATCCAATATGATCATCTATTTAATGAGATTTCCCAATCACGGAATTATACGAGAAATGCATATTAAATCGGTTCAGTCCTATATGACTACATCATATATAAATGCCTCACTTAGATGAACAATATCAACGGTCCGGATAAGACGGTCACACCATAAAGTGTTCTGGGCGCATTAATGGTGGTTTAATCAATAGACCCCATACTTTGATTAAATTCACCACGGACTAATAGTTCAAGTGTATCACCATAAACTTAATCCTCATGTGTGACACTAAGTTATATGGCTACATATGATAAAACTTGGGGTTTTCACTAGTGTATTACTTATGAGCATAAAGAAAATAATAAGATGAGAATAAATCTGTCATTTATTTATTATAAAAACAATAACATAAATTGTCTTTCGGGCACTACATCCAACAATCTCCCACTTGCTCGTAAGGACAAGCAACAATTATTTTTAGAGCACACACTTATCCTATTCACAACATTCTCCCACTTGCTCTAAAGCAGATGAGACATATCTCTAAACACCATACCCGTCAAGCGCTTATCAATGACATTAAATGACACACGTCTTGGTAAATTAATCAACTTGGTTCTCAGCTCGAGGAGATCTTTAGGACCGAAACGTCGCCTATCTACATGATCTGTCTTACCATATGGTATTTACTTTCAATATGCTTTGACCTCTTGTGACAGGGAAGATCCTTTGCATAAGTTGCATCTCCACTGTTTTCACAGTAAAGTGGTATCGGCTTAGCAAGGCTTGGAATTACTTCTAGATCAACAAGGAACTTTTAAAGCCATATCGCCTCTCTAGTTGCTCCAGAAGCTGCTATGTATTCGACTTACAAAGTTGAATCAGCGATGTTGGATTGCTTCAGACTATAGCTCCATCACAGTGAGTAAACAGTAAGCCCAAGATCGATTAATGATCATCCTTAATCTGACTAAAAGTCAGAATTAGTTTAGTCAACATACTCAGGTTTGCATCTGAATATACACGCATATTATTCCTCGTTCTCTAAAGGTACTTTAGGGTGCGCTATATTGCAATCCAATACTCGAATCCAAGATTTGACTGTAATTGTATTTTGAAAACCTGACTTTCTGTATCCAAAAGATAATCTATCCCATTTTATCTCTATCCAAAGATTGAGAGAATTATTCCTGGTTGGTAGGAAAACCTCTCGTTGAATTTTGCATATGAAGATGCATTATCATCTTAACCAATAAGATGGATGGGGTATCTGATCGCGTGTAATTTGCTTCTACTAGCAAGAGGACTAGGTCAATCGTAGTATAGCATGGGCGAGTCAAGGTCGATCCCATAGAGACAATGCAACATGGATAACGAACGCATAATCCCAATTAAGAATACATACAATGGTCCCTAGACCAACATAAATACATAAAAGGATTTGGCTTTTCCCTCCTCACCGATCTCCCAACTTGGTGTAACTAATCGTTATGTTTACTTTTCCCCGTACTTCCCCAATTCAATCAGAATGTATGTCTTAATTCAGTTTAGCTATGGGTGAAATCTTCTAACCTTATCTACTTCAGTGGGACGTACAGTAGACGTCTATGTGAAGTTAACCTCATTAATTCGTTGGTTGTATTAACTCACACGCAATAAGTTCTAGGAAGTGCCGGCTCAAGACCGAGAACCTCCCTAAGCAGCTATCATGGATTGAATAGCACGTTCCTAGAGGTTGATCCAGACAATGTCCTAAATAACACTTCACCTTGTAAGTCCTTCACGTTAATTTATGATGACATGCAGCTAGGTAATCATGCTAAAAACACGTAAATTAAATCTATCGATCAATGTAGCTGACGCCGAATATCTAGACTTAGGGTGACCTAAAGTCGCCTCGCAATTGCAATATAGACCATCGCAACTGTGAGTGTGGCGGTTCCTACTTCTAGAATATCATAGTTCGGTTATGATTAATTCTGGTAAATTACAGTTCGGTTACACATGCAGATTAACTACTTTGCGTAGATCCAAACTAATCTACCATGATAAGAACATAAAGGAACGTTCAAAGCTTCATACCTTTATCAATGACGGATCTAACTTGACCGACTCAAGCTAGTCAACGGCTTGGAGAAGAAAACCAATGAAAAAGCTTAAACGAATAACCAAGAAACTACTTTATTTCATAAAACTAAATAATGATTTGAGTGTGTGTTACAATGAGATTGGTAAAGCTCTTATATAGAGTTCTAAACCGACCTAGTTAACATAAAATAACTGACTTAATGCAAAAACCCGCAGCTTAAATTTCGTGTTTCCCAAGTCTCGACGCTGCGGCTAGAGCATCCGTAGTTGAGGGCCCAGCTTCGGCCTTTTCAGCTTTAGCAGACTTATGCGTGGACTTCAATATCTTGGCTCAATGACTTTCAATAGCTCGAATCCATATTTCCAACTCCAGAATCCGGTACACCTGAAAATCATGGAAAACGAGGAAAACAGTACCATATACGAAGGATAATTATGTAAATGCAGAATTAGTAACCAAGGAACAAGCACTAAGCAATCGACACGTATTTCATGCAATAATAGAACTATCTCTAGTCAATTGAGCACGATTCGGGGCAAATAATGGTGTATTTTATAGTACTAATTATTGTGTGATCAACTATCCCCACTTAGCTTTAGGTCGTTCCGATTAAAAAGATAAAAGAAAATGAACTCTCGGACCAACATACAAGTTAATTAAAAACAACTACGTGTCACAAAGCTAGGATAAGAATCATGTCAACTACTATCCATAAGTAACACATTAAACAATATTCAAGTCATGAACCGGTGTGTGTGAAATAACTCTGAAACCGCAATACGTAGACATAATCACATTTTGTCAACTCAGGGTCTAACTAGAAAATCAAGAGCATGTTTTCTCCTTTAAGCCATCAATTTTATAATTTTGATTTATTTTTATTTTGAATTCGTAGGTCAAGTCAACTGGGCAAGGCGAATCGAGAACCGAGTACTACTCCAAGGCTCGGGTTTATCTTACTTTTTTTTATTTTGTGCGAGGGCCAGGTAGATTATCAATTAGAAACCTGCACTGGTGGGTGACAAAGAAGAACTTTTTCAAATCCAGCACCGAACTTGCTACCCTCTTCCCAAAGAATTTTCATTCTTTTTTCGGGCAAAATGGACACTTTCATAAATCTATCTATCTATCCTCACGGTCCGTTCCATTTGATAAACTACTAAATCCGTAAATCCTTAACCCTTATAAGATCCACAACTTGACCTAAATGACCATAGGTAGAACAAAACTCGGAAAGCTAGAGTCAACACAAGTCAAAATAATGCGTCATCTATACTACACACTGAAGAAAGTGAATTATACGTGCTTAAGTGACGGTTCATAAAAAAAAAATGATGTTAATATGAAACTACTTCAAAAGTTGGCATAACTTTCGTGCGTCGTTCATAATTAATTAGCTCCAAAAGATCAAAGACTTCATATCTTTGCGATCTTATTCGAATCCACTCAAAAGTTAAAATGGTGAAAAGTGCATCGAAAGAATCGAGATAGTAAAAAATTGGTGAAAGGTATAGTTTAAAGCTAAGTGACTTTCCCACCCCCATTTAATCGAAACATTGTCCCCATTGATGAAAAGATTAATTAATGAAAATGAACTTAGCTTCGTAAGCGCGGAGTGGGTAATGAATCCGTATCGTCAAAACATCGGGCTAAGTATGGAGACTATGAAATCTGCGAGAACCTATCATACAATTCAAATCGAAGCTCTCGGGGCAACATAAATAGCTATAAAATATCTCTTGGTAGTAAGTAAAACGATTTAAGCCAACAAAATACTTAATAGTTTATTAGTGAAAAAACTAAAACGAAAAAGCAAATCCAGATAACTAGTAAAAGAAAAACAACAATGGAGAAAGACAATAAAAGACAGAAAACAACTATTCATCAGAATCCAAAATATCATAGAGAGTGGCAGGTCTCTCGTAACTAGGAGGTGGCGCAGAAGTAGACGGTTCAGTCCTCGAAGAAGATGCAGCCCGTGTAAGGGCTCTCGGTGGCGGAGGGGCATATAGAGGAAGACTAAGGCGCTGTATCAGATAATCCACCTTACTATGCAGACCTGCAATGTCTCAGGCAAATCCCTCGTTGATCTCATGTTGAGATCGAGCTCCACCGTGCATTGGGATGCGTTCCTTTGCATGACGTCTTCTATGCCATCCGGTCACGGTTACTAAATTGCTGTCAATTATAGGCAATAGATCCACTCTCTCATCAACCGCAAAAACTGGGCACTCCGCTGCCATTGCTAGTGCATCTATCATGGGCCCATATCGTAGGATCTCTCTAGAGGACCGGGCAACTTTTGGAATATGGTAATGCATCGACAAACCGATATTCACCTCATTCTCGATATCAAGAAAGTACATGAGCTCGGCCTATAGGTAACCGAATCATAATGAGCACAAGGAACCAGATGTGTAATGACAAACCTATGCAGCATACGTGCGTTCCATGCCAGCTTGTTTGACTGAAATATCATCGGGAAATTGTTGACGTCCGGCCAGGGGCGGCCGCACCCTATGAATTTGGGGGGGGGGGGGGGGGTTTCGGAGAATAACACAATTATATATATTATGTTATTTTTTCACCCCCCCTACAAAATTTTATGTTGCCCGTATCATATGTAATAATCAGATAATTTGACATAAATTTTTTATCATGTAAATAAAAATGCATTGTTATTATTAAAGAGATATATTTAAACGAATATTAATAAGTTAGGAAATTTTGGTTCACTAATAGGAGTCTAAAGGTTAATGTGTTGGGATCTTGCGATATATTTTAGTGTGTTTTTTTAATTATACGCGAAGTGTATAATCGTGTTTTTTTACGATATAAAGTAGTATTTTTTCGTACACAAGGGGGCAAAAATAAACACTACTATACATTGTTTTTATTGAAAAAAATCTTTAGAATTATCGTCCCCGTCGCCTGGGATCCTACGTCTGTCACTGCGTCCAGCAGCCACTCGATACCATAATAGCCAACAATTATCTGCAACAGCTCTAAGTTACGCTTTTGCGTAGCAAATATGCATTCGTCTACACTGAGTGGGGCATTCACGATGCCAAAATGGGCATTGATCCTCTCGATAGATAAGTCAATGTGAACCCCTCAGATTATAGCAACATGAGATACGGGGTTTGCGCCACATACGCGTAGAATTCACGGACAATAGTGGCGTTGAACGGTGCAGGGATTGCGGCCATATCCGTAAGATCGTGGTGCTGAATAACACGTGGTAAAATGTTTCCACTGTCATAGAGGTCAAATCCTCTCTCTCATGCAACTGTACGGGCATTCTAGTGGGTACGGAATGACTCGTACAACTCCGGTGATACAAACTGAAGGACACCATTGATAACCAGAATGCATCTCCTTGAACATTCTATTCCCCGCCATGAACTCTGGGACCTCTGTTTTCCCTATTAGCCATTAAAACTGGGAGAGTGATATCAGCAACAAAGACAGTTTTCTGGAAAAGATCAACCCGCAATAGCGAAGGTGCTGCTCGCGATTGCCAGTGAAGTTTTGCAAGAAACATGAACTTAACGAATTGGCTGCTGAAAGATGAAAGGCCTCGCTATTACGGAGCAGGGTTTCACATTTTCGAAAGCCTGCAGGTTTGGATTACTGGGAATTTCTGCAAGTCTGAAGAACAAGGATGGGGTTCGGGTTGCAGAAATGATGGTGACCTGAATAAAGCAGCAGTAGCAATAACTAGTGGGTAAGAAAGTGGTGTTGGTTGGCTAATTTGATGGTGTAATGGTGGTGTTGGGTTTTGCTAGAGGTTTCGAAGAAGATGAACTATAGAAAATATGGTGGTTTGAAGTGAGAAATATGGTGGGTGGAATGGAACTTTAAATAGAAGAATGGGAGTGAAGGTGGAGAGGTGATTGTGGTAAAGTGGGAAATGAGTTATGAGGGTGAGTGGATAGTGGTGATGAATAGAGAATTGAGGTGAAAAGTACTGGCGGGTTTATGGAAAGGAGAAAAATATGGGTTAGTGGAAAGGGTTGCTGAAACGGCTAGCTGCTGCGTTAGACAGCTCGCACCAGCACGTCAAACCTTAGGATCTGAGCCCATGCATGCTCGCAATTACGGATGTCATCTTCGCAATTGCGAAGGCATATCCTTTTCAGATTCTTCAATCTTCGATCTTTCTTACTTCTTCACTGAATCCTTGACAATAATCACTCCAGAATGATTCATCATAAACTATTTTTCCATTTCCCTTGTACATTCTCCGAATCAACTTAACCCACTTCACCGGTCTGACTAACGAGTAAAAAAACCTTCCCACCATCCGTTGGTGTTTAGCCTCAGGATGCGGCAGGATGAAGAAAATCTCGTTGCTTCTTCTGGATACTTTTATTTGACTCGATCAATCTAGGGGTAAGTGATAGTTCTGAGTTTAAAGTTGCCAGCTCAACTTTTCTTCTGACTCTTCTTCAGTTAGACCTTTGGGCTTTTAACCCGCCAAACCTGCACTTTGAAAGCCTTTGTAGAAATGCGTCTCCTATTTCTCTCAACCCATGCTCTTTCTTAGCTTTTAATTTCAAGGAAGAAGCATTCTTCCTTACCGCCATAAGCGCCCCTTCTCTAGCCTCCTTGGTAGGACCAAGCCCGCTCAACTAGGCTAACAAGGTTCACACATGACGATTACAAGACAAAGACTCATCAAGTGGCTAAGTGTCAAGTCCGCCCTTCACGAAGCCGACATGACAGCTGACTAGATTAATAATGTCACATCATACTTTATTATGTCTTGTCATATATTTAATTATCGTCATTAGCAATCCGCCTATAAATAGCAGCACAATGTAACTCAACAGACTTCTTGATAATATGCAAAGTTGATACACTCTGCCAATTTTTCGACTACGAGCTCGCCTTCATCTAGCTTTCCGTCCAATACTAAACATTCATCATCTCTTCCGTGCATCACCGGCAAAATCACTCACTTCAGCCATATATTCACCACTAAACACCGTGTAACCTGTTTGTGATAATTTCGACGTTATTAACAAGTAAAGTCACATGTTTGTATTTGTAATTCAACCGGTTAGTTTATTTACTTAATTTCTTAATGTATTGATCCTATTATGTCATAAACCAAATAAAAATGAGAGAGTTTTCAAGTCTGATTTTCCTCAACTAAGTTAGTTGAAACACAAATTTATTTCCTTTTTGCAAGTAAGGCCTTTTACTCTCCCTTTATGCGCAATGTCTTCATGTTTGTTAGACATCAATCGAATCGCAAACGGTTAGACTTCAGCCCATCAGCTTGGGCCACATCATTCTACCACCATACCTCATCTTTGATCTCCAACCCAACTCAGGTCTGAGGGGCTTTTGACATGGGTATAGCTCCTTATAATATATTGTTCGTATTGTGCCTCAAGCCGGTAAAAATGGTCAATGGACCAGTTCAACATATGCCCACGGTTAGGCCTCAAATCTACAGAGCTCTATCGAGAGTAAGCCGTCCTCATTCGGGTCGCTATCAGCGTTTAGCCGACCTCATCTCTGGTATTATTCGGCTGGCCAGGCCATACAACTTACTCCTCAGCGGAATAGGACGTCCCCGACCTCTAAAGGTAGTTATCCGGCATTAATGGGCATGATCCCACGATTTATCCCCATTAACTACACCAAATCCGTGATTGATCACATCAAGGGATTCGTGCATTAACTCCTACACGAGGGACACTTATGAAAGGATCACCATCCTTAACCTTCATAAGTACGTTATTTGGATTGATCTCGTACAATACTAAGTACATAGGCAATCTCAACGACGCAGCCATAAACCACCCCAAAATCTTCTGTTTCTATAGTTGGATTTCTCCTCTAAGATTTCAATTACACAATTAAATTACCCGACGATATTCGGCATCGTCAATTGTAGCAATGTTGTAAAATGACCATACATCACAGACTTTCACAAAATACACACTTACTAAGTGAAATTGTACTGCCCAACTGATGGGATCGAAGATGAGACGATTTGGCTTGAAGTCTATTTATTTTATCATCTATCTCACATTGTTTCCGTGGCAGATTTTAATAGACTTTTATTTTTATTTATTAGGTTTTTTATTTTTTATTTCTATTATTTATTTTTGATAACATCGGTTAGGAATTGCTTTATTTCTTTCATTGTAGCCTATAAAAAGGCTTAAGTTTTACTATTTTTTTAGACAGACAAATGTTGAGTAAGATATTTTATTTGAAACATTTAAGCTTTGGTGAGTTTTCTCGCGTTGGTGGATTCCAAACCGGACTTATCGGGGTTTTGAGCGAACATTGTGGGTGTCAATATATACCAAGGTTTTTGGTTACAGGTTAACCAAAGGTCGATGTGCTCGTTTATTGGTGCCTTCAGTCAAGTCCTCGGACATTTCGAATCTGATTCGGTTACGGATCACATTAATTGGTATCAGAGCCACACGGTATCCAAATATCCCTTTTAATTTGTTTTTTTTTTCTTTTCCTAATTCGATTATTGTTATTATTGTTCATAAAAAAAATTTTAGATCCGAGCAATTCTCCCATCTTGTCTGCGTAGTCATCTTCAAGAAAAAAAAACAAACAACCAAAATTGCATCTGATTTCTTGTTCTAATTCGACCCCTTCACTCTTTTCCGGCCGAGTCCTGTATTACCTAGTTGATCCTGTAGCATTGTTTTCTACAGGCTTTCCTTTAAATTAAAAAAAAAAAGTATAGCTTTCTTTTCTTAGCATAGTCGTTCCTGCAGCTTTTTAAAAAAAAATCCTAGACCTAGCTGCCGATCCAAAAAAATAAGAATAGATCCTTGCCGAATATTCTTGTTTGGTCATTCTGGAAATCTTGAGAAATATCAAAAAAGAGTCATATAGATGCCTATTTTCGGATAATCGTGGAGGCACAAGAAACTATGCTGGCTCGAAATTTGGAGAAAATGGAACAATGTTTTGATGATATGATGGAAGGTTAGAAGGCTCAATTTCAAAACATGTTAACGGAAAGAGGTGGTGGTAGAGATAAGCGCAACGGTAGAAGTAATCGCGGTGTAAAGAAAAAACTTCTACATGGTTGTTTTATGTTTTTTGCGGTCATTGTAAAGAGAGTGATCATCACTTATGATTGCCCTAATCTATGGCAGAAAATACGTAGTTTACGTGTGAAATCACCTACAAAGCGACCATGTGGACATTAATATCCTAGAGAAGCTTGAAGGGCACACCGTAGAGATTGTTCACACTCGAGATGAGGAGAAGAATGCGGATATCACATTAGTGGAGGAGCAAATTGAGGCAAATGAAGACGTTGGTCCTATTTCACTGACTCATTGCTCGAGTTCTACTTTGTTTTCTTTGCAGGTACATGATGATCATCCAGTTGAGGAGCAAACTGGGTTATTTGATCTACCAACTCCAGGCCCTACATTTCCTATAGATGTTCTTGTTCCGGTAGACATTGGTGGAAAACCAAAGCATACTTTCATTGATCCTTTTGCGGTGTATTGCTTTTGTTCGGGATTCTCATCCCTATAGTTATGTTTCTCCTCCAGAGAACATTATTGGCATTGCGCACTCGCAACATTAATACTCATTGGTTTCCTTGATGATGTATTCGTTATCAGCTCGACGTTCTAGTGATTTGAAGCCGTATTTACGTCTTGTATTTGATCCGGGCATATCATTGGTGTTCGTTTTTGGTTCGGCCTGTTTTTTCCTTGTTGCTGCATTTTACGACATCTTTTTGATTCAAGGTCGAATCCATTCCAACCGAGAGGGAATGATGTGATCTAAGATGAGACGATTTGGCTTGGTGACTATTTATTTTATCATCTTTCCCACAATGTTTCCGTGGCAGATTTTAGTAGACTTTTATTATTATTTATTAGGGTTTTTTTATTTTTCATTTCTATTATTTATTTTTGCCCCACATCGGTTAGGAGCTGCTTTATTTCTTTCATTGTAGCCTATAAAAAGGCTTTAGTTTTACTCTTGTTTTAGACAGACAAATGTTGAGATTAAGATATTTTATTTGCACATTTTAAGCTTTGGTGAATTTTCTCATGTTGGTGGATTCCAAACCTTATTTATCGATGTTGGTGGATTCCAAACTGGACTTATCGATGTTGTGAGCGACTTGTGGGTGTCCATATATACAAGGTTTTTTTTGTTACGGGTTAACCAAAGACTAGGTGCTCTTTTATTGGTGCCTTCAGTCAAGTCCTCGGGCATTTTTGGATCTGATTCGGTTACGGATCACATCCCAAAATCTACCACAAATCCTCAATTTCTATAGTTGGATTTCTCCTTTAAGAGTCCAATTACCCAGTTAAATTACCAAACGATATTCAGGTATCGTCAGTTGTAGCAATGTTACATCACACACTTTCACAAAATACACACTTACTAAGTGAAATAGTAATGCCCCAACTGAAGTTAAACCGCCCGGAGGAAGGCTTCAAATCGAATAAATCTTAAGACTTGGATTGAAAGTATTTGGGATAAATCCTCAACACAACCACAACCTGTGTGGAAGCACCTTGGAATAATAAGCTCCTTGATACAATCACAACTTGTGTGAGAGCATCTTGGAATTACCTCAACACTTAGAAAACTTCTCTCTAAGCACCTTGGTATATGGATACCCACAAGGATTGCTTAAGTCCTTGATAATCCGAATTTTGAATTCCCTTTCTAGAGAAACTCACACAACACTTATCCAAGTGAAGAATAAAATATAGTTTGTATTGATCAAAAGTTGTATTACAAGTTACAAGTGCTTGGCAATTTATAGGATACAAAATAACACTTAGAATTCTAGATACATGCAAGAAAACACTTATAATCCCAAGTACATGCATGACAATTTTCGGCCCTTGCAAGTTAAATGTAGGTTCATTGAATCTAGATTAAATGTATCTTGATTATTGCTTGTATGTTTCCAAGTATTCTTTTGTGCATGAACTTGATTCTTCCAAAACTTGTCTTCTTGAATTCTTGAAGCAATATGGCGCCACCACCTCTTGTATTTTCAGCAAACTACTTGTGATTTATTTAGCTAATATCACACAATATAATATATAGTAACATATAGTATAATACTTTATTTTATGCACCATCTTTTGAAGATTATTCTGGACTTTCGTAAGCATAAATGATGAACTTAATGACTTCAAAATCTTCTTTATTCTTGGACTAGGATTCTTGTATTATTAAATGGACCAAATTACCCAAAGATGTGCGCCTTATTTTACATTGGAGTTGAGTTTCAGGACCAATCCGACATGCTAGTGGATCTTGAGTAGAATTTGGTTCCAGATTCATATCAGACCCTCCCGGTTGCAATGGATTCGTCCTCGAATCAAAAGAATGTCGTATAGTTCAGAATCATGCACCAATCTGGAACAAATCCAAAATATCACCAAATAAACACCGGGATGAAATATGAGTCGTATACAAAACTTCAAATGAATCTCACGCTGATGTCGTGATCCCAGCTCCACTAAAGTATTGTGAAAAGTGTTTCTTGGTTTGATATAAATGTAGATGAAGCTTGGTGTGTTAGAAATATAATCATAGCAATTCAATGTTGCATTATCATCAACATACTCAGCAAAAGGATTATGAAAAGTATGCACTGGTTTATGTTTCTTCTTCCGTTTGTTTGAAAACCATTCTTTGTGAAAATGCAGCCATACCCAATCTCCGGGGTCAAAGACCATCTCATTTTTGCACTTGTTGGTTTTTTTCTCATAGCGAGCAGTTTGAGCCTCCACATTTTTGCCTTGTTTTTGCGTGCAACTCACGGACCATCTCATCTTTCTTTTCTCCCACGAGATTTGTGAGCATTCCTGGGGAAAGAGGAACAAGATTAATATGAGTGATAAGATTAAAGCCATAAACAATCTCAATTGGTGAATGCAAAGTAGCAGAATGTGTAGCATGATTATAAGTAAATTAAACATATGGTAAACAAGACTCCAAATTCTTTAAGTTCTTTTGCACCACGGTGCGCAATAACTATCCCAAAGTGCGATTAACAACTTCTGTTTGACCATCGGTCTGAGGATGATATGCGGTGCCACATAAAAGCGTAGTGCCCAAATGCATCCATAGAACACACCAAAAATGACTAATAAATTTTACATCACGATCACTCACATTCGACATAGGCACACCGTGTAAACACATAATTTCTTTAAAGAATAGGTCAGTAATATGAGAGGCATTATTGGTCTTATTACAAGCAATGAAGTGTACCATCTTTGAAAAACAATCAACTATCACAAACACTGAATCTTTACCACACTGAGAACAAGGCAAACCCAAAACAAAGTTTATAGAGAGATCAACCCAAGGAAACGAGGATATCGGGAGAGGAGTATACCGTCGAGATATTGCATCAGCCACTGTGTTTTCTTTTTCCATTTTGAATTTAATCACATAAGGATATGATTCAATGAATTTCATCCAACAGATTTGACGTAAATGCAACTTAGATTCCCCTTTTAAAGATTTTAAGGACTCATGATCAGAATGGATGAAAATCTATCTAGGACGCAAATAAACACACAAGCATTGAACAAGTGCATACAACTCTTTGTCATAAGTAGCATAATTCAGATTTTTAGTTTATCATTGTAATAAGCAATTGGACAACGTTTTTGTAGCAAAACACCGCCAATACCGAACCCCGATGCATCACACTCAATTTCAAACATTTTGGAAAAATTAGGCAAAGCAAGTATATGTGCTGAAATTAAATGAGATTTAAGAGTTTCGAATGCTTCCCTTTGAGTAGGTCTCCAATGACATGGTGTGTTTTTCTGGATCAACTCGTTTAAGGGGGCTGCAATGCTGCTGAAATTCCGGATAAAACATCGGTAAAAACTTGTTAGGCCATGACAACTTCGGACCTCCGTTGTACTTTTGGTTTCAGGCCAATCAGCCATTGTCTTCAATTTCCTTTGATCAACTTGGATATCTTGCCTACTTATAACAAAACCAAGGAAGACAAAACTTTCCAAGCAAAAAAAGCATTTCTTAAGATTAGCAATCATGTGCGCTTGTCGAAGTGTTTCAAAAACAGCTTTTATGTGTGAAATTTGTGAATTCAGATCATGGTTATAGATTAAAATGGCATATAGTACAAAGGTACAAACCATTCCCGAATAACACGCAAAAATCAGAAATGACTTACCGGGGTCAAATAATAAGCAAGTACACATCTTCCAATGAATTACACGTTGATAACGTGTTCCATGCTTTGCCAATGGAACATAAGAAAAGTCGCCCGGTTGAATATATTTATTGATGAACTTTGGTGTGGCAGCAGCATAGTCAAAGTGTTGCAATGTGGAGTAGTCATCAATATGCACAACAAACGGATCATTAAAGATGTTTTCCGGTTTTCCACCATTCTCAATATGAAACAGAGTATCCAATGGCAATATATGGACTGCGGGGGATGTATCCAACAACCCGGTGTCCTCCTCGTGTGAACGATCATTATGTACCTGTAAGGAAGATTCACCAAAGACTGAACAAGAATTTAGTGACATAGATTCTTCATTTGCTTCGACCAAAATCGACTCATTGTGTTCTTCCACCAAGATAGACCCTTCAGACATCGTTTATTTCATGTCCACAAATTCAATTTCATGCGCATCATCAATCTCAGGCTCTTTAATTTCAACAATATCGCCTCGTAATTCACAAATAACCTCCTTAGAATTAATTTTGTTTTCTGGAATTGGAACATCAGTGATATTCTCAACAATAATATTACAAGGCTCATTTGCCAACGTTTTCAGCACCTCAACATGCTGAGTAGAGTTCAACCTAAGATTAGGACAATCATACCCGCAATGTCCATATCCGGTACAAATATAACAATAGATAGAACTGGAAGTTCTCTTAGAGAATATTTCCTTTGTCTTCAGTACATTCTCACTTTCCTCCGTTCTCAACTCCATCTTTTGGATGTTATCAGTCTCTTTATTTTTCTTTGCTACAAACTCTTGTATCTTGTCACGAAATGATTCTTCATATTCTCCATCTCATCCTTAAATTTTCGATTCAGTTCATCAAGTCGTTGTCCAACTCTCTCAAGTTGTCGGGAGTAAGCATTTTTAGAATACCTTCTTTTCAAATCATTATTTCCAGCCATTCTTCCTCTCAAAAGTGTGCTTATTTAGCTCAAGTAAGAGAATTCAGATCAGATATCAAGTATTCAACAATACTCAAGTTACCCAGAATACCAAGAGTGAAGAATCAAGGATTTTAAGAGTTTTATAATTCAAAAAGTGAACACAACAAAAATTGTGATGTATATGGAGAAAATTCCAATGATGTAACACAAAAATGGTGAAGTGTATAAAAGAATTTTCCTTCTTTTTTATTTTATTTTATTTTTTCACTTGTTGCTCGTACGGAACAGTATGCTCGTGTGGATCAAAATTATTCTTCAAATACACACGATTTACTTGTGCAATTTTTTTTTATTTTTTTATTAATTTTTTTATAGATGGTCGTGCGGAATAAAGTGTTCTTCAAATACACACGATTATATGCATACTATGGTTCTTCAAATACATATGATCATATGCAACAGATTTTTTTATTTTTGTTTTTTTTGGAATAATGTAAAGGGATATAATACCGTCAATCCGCTGTTCTGTGATACCAACTGAAGTGAAATCGCCCGGAGGAAGGCTTCAAATCGAATAAATCTTAGGATCGTGGAGTGAAAGTATTTGAGATAAATCCTCAACACAACCACAACCTGTGTGGAAGCACCTTGGAATAATAAGCTCCTTGACACAATCACAACTCGTGTGAGAGCACCTTGGAATTACCTCAACACTTAGAAAACTTGTCTCTAAGCACCTTGGTTTATGGATACCCACAAGGATTGCTTAAGTCCTTGATAATCCGAATTTTGAATTCCCTTTCCAGAGAAACTCACACAACACTTATCCAAGTGAAGAATAAAATATAGTTTGTATTGATCAAAAGTTGTATTACAAGTTACAAGTGCTTGGAAATTTATAGGATACAAAATAACACTTAAAATTCTAGATACATGCAAGAAAACACTTATAATCACAAGTACATGCATGACAATTTTCGGCCCTTGCAAGTTAAATCTAGGTTCATTGAATCTAGATTCAATGTATCTTGATTAATGCTTGTAAGTTTCCAAGTATTCTTTTGTGCATGAACTTGATTCTTCCAAAACTTGTCTTCTTGAATTCTTGAAACAATATGGCGCCACCAGCTCTTGTATTTTTAGCAAACTACTTGTGATTTATTTACCTAATATCACACAATATAATATATAGTAACATATAGTATAATACTTTATTTTATGCGCCATCTTTTGAACATTATTCTGGAATTCCGTAAGCATAAATGATGAACTTAATGACTTCAAAATCTTCTTTATTCTTGGACTTGGATTCTTTTATTATTAAATGGACCAAATTACCCAAAGATGTGCACCTTATTTTACATTGGAGTCGAGTTTCAGGACCAATCCGACATGCTAGTGGATCTTGAGTAGAATTTGGTTCCAGATTCAAATCACCAACCCTGTGTCTGGTAGCGTTAGTTGAGTCATAAAGGATCCAGTTAGCTGCTTAGACCGTCTTCCTCGCTTGGTTTATAAAGGTTAACCCGAGTTGACAAGAACATTATGTCTGACACTTATATGGGGGTGAGAGGTAGCGTTAATTGAGTCATAAAGGATCCGGTTAATTGCTTAGTCCGTCGTCATCGGTTGGTCTAAAATGTCTAACCCGGTGAGAATTCTACTACTTTAACAATGTGGGACATTACATGCTCCATTCCCCTTGAGCAACTGGAGTCCTCGCTAGGACTTGGCCAAGACTGTTACCAGACTTGTCCCTACCAGAGGATTATTTGGGGGTGAGAACAGACTTGTCCTTACTAGAGAATAATATGAAGGTGATATTCTCAGACTTGTCCGTACCAGAGGATTATATGGAGGTGAGAACAGACTTGTCCCTACCATAGGATTATGTGGGGGTGATAATTACTTGGCCATGACTATATGGGGGTGAGAACAGACTTGTCTTTACCAGAGGATTATATGGGGGGTGAGAATTACTTAGCCAGGACTGTTCCCATACTGTGTCTACCATAGGGTTATATGGGGGGGGGGGGGTGAGAATTCTACTACTTTAACTATGTTTGCTAGGACTTGGCCAGGACTGTTCTGAGACTCAT
This sequence comes from Gentiana macrophylla, assembly GCA_026214975.1. Taxonomy (NCBI): domain Eukaryota; kingdom Viridiplantae; phylum Streptophyta; class Magnoliopsida; order Gentianales; family Gentianaceae; genus Gentiana; species Gentiana macrophylla. The sequence goes on along the minus strand of CM047809.1, from coordinate 76,323,376 downwards.
CCCTAATAATTTAACTATGTGGGACATTACATTCTCCACCCCCCTTTATAAGAAACTGACGTCCATATTAGGATTTGGCAAGGACTGCTCTCTGACTCATCCCTGCCAGAGGATTCTGGAGGTGACCCCCACCGCCTCTCACGGTGTGGCACTTAGTCCCGTTTGGTAGTTAGCTTTGAATACCATATTGTAATGCCCCCAAACCAGTATCTGGTAGTGCTAATTGACTGAGTTCCAATTTGTAACTCCCCTGAACATGAGACTGGGGTAGTGTTAAATGAGTCATAAAGGATCCGGTTAACTGTTTAAACAGTCATCCTTGTTTGGACTAAATGGCTAACCTGAAACATTTATTTCTGACACTTATACTGGGTGAGAATTCTATTACTTAAACTATATGGGACATTACAAAAATAAAGTAAATATTGAAATGTATGATTAGTGTCATTTGGTATAATCTTTGTAGAGGTGTGAACAAAATCTCTATGTGTGTAGCTTTCTGTATCAATGGCTGCATCGTTCACCGTCCATAGACTTTCCAAGCATGTTATTAACAATGTAATTCACATGTGTTCATATGTGAGTAGTGTACCTTATAAATAGGTGATGTTTTTTTATTGTAATGGGATCAACCAAAAAGTGAAAAGCTTAAGGACAAAGCTTTCTAATACAAAGTGTGACTTTATGTATGTTGAATCATTGAAACATTGTGTTGTGTTTCAACAATTGGTAGCTGCTCTAGGTTGAGCCATTACCTCTAACCGAGATTGTTTTTCCGGTGAGGTTCTTTGAAAGATTGCAGTTGCAATATTTCCAGCTCTTGTCCTTCCCACATCACCGTTTGTTTTATGAGTGAGTGGATTTTTTCCCGGTGATTGTTTCTCTAAAAACTATAGGGCCATTACTTTCATTCCAGATTGTTTTCTGATTGCGAGTCGTAGCTTCAACGTTGTTTTTCCTCCTCTGTCCTTTCAAAAAAAAAATCACCATTGAAGTAGTGTAGTACCTCTTTAAACTTTACCATTGAAAAATTGCAGTCTTCTTCTTCCATTTTTTTTACTTGTGAGGAAGCTTTCCATCATTTCAGAAAAACTATCTATCTTGAATTACAGGTGGAGCCGTGGAAGAGCAAATTCAAAGAGAAGGTGATAGATTGTAGTGAAGAAGTCAAAATCAATTTGTCAAGACTGTACATGAGTCTCTTCAAGGAAATTGAAGATAAGCATTGAAAACAATTGGTGCAAATTTATTGTTGAGTTGACCCATCTTGTGCCACTTGGTACCTTCAAACATTTTTGGCACACAATTCAATATTATTATTATGGAGGGAGAAAGAATTATAGCCTAGTTGATGCGACTTTCCCAGAGTCCAATCTAATCGGCAGTGTACCGGGTCAATTGTAGCCTAGTACGGTGGTCAAGGTCGTATTCCATAATGATTTGTGAGGTTAAACACTTAAAAGCTTGTATTAATTCGATCTAGGTTGCAAGTTGCAAGATAGTAAGTGCATAAAAAGATCTCGTAACAACAAGGGTGATAAAATGATAAAAGAAACCTAACCAAGACAACGTGTACACTAGCAATCTCTCATAGTATCATGGGAATGATTTCCTACCAACCTACCGATGGTGTTCAAAAGTGTGAAATTGTGCATTCCTAAGCAAGTAGTTTCCCCTCATATGAGTGTATGAAACTACTCTATACCTTCTTCTTGGCCTGGATGTCCTAAACCTAATGAATTGGTATGATGAGCACTTGAATGCAATGACAATGTCAACTATCCCCGGATAAGAAATCGAATGCCTCAAGAGGTCGATTTTACCTTCCAGTTTTCCTACCCTCTTCTCACACCTAATATCTCCTTTCGGCCTCCGTTAAATGTGTAAATGCTAGCACTAGTTAATTACTCCAATGCAAGAAATTCATACAATACAAGTAGGAAAAGATTCACAACAATTGGAACTAACAACATAAACCATCATTCCCACTCAACATAAGAGAATAACTAGTTCTACTACATAGTCTTGGCTAGTTTAACCTAGCCACTCATAACTACAAACATTAACATGTCAAGATTAATATTCATAATCATAAGAACACTTGATACCAAAGCAAAGATTAAGGGTTACCAATCACAAGCTAGAACTCAAAAATTGTGTTCTTCATTCAAGCTTCCAAAACCTCCAATGGAATCAACACACTAATGTATTTTTAACTCCAAACAAAGTAGTAGAATTTTAGCTAAGAATCCTTAATTATTACAATCAAAATCAAGAGTTAATTTCTACATAAATTCGGCTAGGAGAGCCTTGGGAGGTAGAGGTGCCTTCAAGGAGAAAGAAATTGGAGAAGATGAAGTATATATGATATTTTTGGTAAGTGAAAGAATAAAAGAGACCAATCTTTTGCTGACTCTTCAACAATGGCGTGGGTCATACCCACTGGCGTGCGTCATTTATCCTTAATGAAGGATTGGCGTAGGTCACTGGCAATTGGTGTGCGCCATGTCTGAATTGGTGGTTGGCTGAATGACATACGCATTAAATGCTCAGCAGACTTTGAATCTTTCACTTGGCGCGGGTCAGTTGTAACATGGCATGCCCATATGAATATAATATGTCCTTGAACGAATTTATTCTCCAACTGGCATGGACTGAACCCTCTAACGTTTATCAATAATCCTCATGGGTTGGAATCCTTGCCTCAGCTCCAAAATCATCAAACAATACAATGATACCATCATATCAAAATCCAAGCTCCAAGCTGTGATATCTGTGCTGCAAGACAGACACAAAGATACCACGTGTAAATCTGATAACAAAATTGGCTAATAATCCTATAATAAAAGCAAAAGCATGGTTTTTCTGATATTTCCTATGTACACAAAATAGTTCAATTTATCATAATAATTGCTCAATTTTGATGTAAAAATGTCACTAATTGCGTGAGAAAAGGGAATAAATCTTCGAGAATTGTATCATCAGGTTGACTTACATCAACCACTCCCCACTTAGCTTTTTCTCGTCCTCGAGCAATTAGAGCGATAAGGAAATCTAGAGTCACAAAAATAAAATCATGAAACATCGAGAGATGAGAATCCAACTAGACGATGCAACCAATCAGAATCACAAGAACATGTTCCCCACGATATAAGGGAGTAGTGGAGAGTGTGTGTGTGTGTGTGTGTGAATATTCCTCAAACTTGCTACCAAACTGACGACCATCAAATCATGCAAGCCTTACTCAAAAAATGCAACCCTAGGCTTAAGAATGATACCTATCTCCACTAATTAGGCACTCGGAATCAAGAAGTTAGGTCAGGTAGTTGACAAATCGGCTTGTAATGTTCAGGCTAAGGTAGTTGGCTAACCGAAAGGGAGAAAAGGGATAATCAACAAGAATAAGGCAAGATAGCAAGAATCTACACTTTCGTCTCATTGACATCAATACTCCGAATTAGTCACTTCCCATCCTTACATTACTTAAGATTCTACATTTTGAGATTCAAAATTGCCTTCAATGACTCATTATTCAACAACTAACTATTTACATCCCTTGTGCTTCTTCTTGACTTGAGTTTTGATTTTTTAAAAACCTTTATTAAACTCTTGGTATTTATGTACATTGTAACTCTTTTTTTTAGTAAACAAAGCCAACACCAATGGGTTCCGAACTGAACTTCATAAGACGTCATCTCAATTTGTGCCAATAAAATTCACCCACCTCTTAGTTCCATGTCACCTCTCACACAATCCATAGAATCATGCTACACTTGCGGGAGGCCAAGGGAATGTAGACCAAAATTAGGTTGAGGTCGGATTATAATAAGGTTAATCACGAATGGATAGTTCGTGTGGAGTCTCACCACTCTACAAGGTTGAGATGGGGACAGAAAGAAAAATTTTATGTTCAGGTGGGCCAATTGGCTATGGGCTAGTCAAAGTTATGCCACAAATCGTCATCCCTACTCCGATTCCAAGCACCTGTTATTTTGTCTCGAAAGAATAACATTCTTAAGTTAAGTTGCAAATAAAAGTATACATGCACAATTTCATGAAAAGTTGTTTGTTAACAAATAATTGGAATATACGTGCACCATGGTTCACACTACCATCAAAGATTAGTGACTAACATGCACTCATGTTTCATCAGGGTTACTCATTTTGTTGAAGTACTCGCTTTGTCAATTACAAGATTATACTTCATGCCAGAAGATAGTTTATATGGCTCTCAATTTCTCAAAAATAATCAAGGCTAAGTGTTTTCTCAAGCATTTACTGGCATTACCCTTTGTTGGACCTACTACCTTCCCACTTCCCATTTACGAGCTTGCATTGTCCTCAATTGAAAGTGAGTAGTAAGAATGTAGTTATGGAAACAACGGGGAATCAGGATGAGCAAAAATTAAGATAAAAATGAAGTGCAAAAGTAGCAGTGGATACTTGGTGAGAAATGGCGTACGCCGAAGAGGTATGGCGCTCATCAAATGATAATGTAGTAATACAGAGACTAGCCTCATGTAAATGACACACGTCAAAATGGTCCTAGAGCACGTCATCTTCTAATGTAGGGAAGATGATGTGCGCCAAAACGCATTGGTGATGAGAGTCAACTTCACTGCACTTTTGTATGTGATCTAGCCCCCGTTTATCACTTTATTGGCATGTTTTGTATAGATTTAGACCTGTTTGAGAGTAATATCGAGAGTTATATGCACGGGGAGTTAAACTGTCATATCGATAGTAAACTCCGCCTTTTTGATGATATTTAACTCTTTTCCGAGTACTTTTGTCTTGCGGAATTATGCGTGGTGTTTTGTTAGTGTGTTTATTGCAGGACTTAGGTGACTTGAGGCCCGGAAGGCGATATTTTAAAGGGAAAGAGTTTATCAAGGCACAAGTGTGGCATTAAAGTGAAGAAAATCCAAGTTTGGAGTGGATTCAAGGCAAACTGGCGTTCGCCATACCCCAAACGGGCGTTTGCAGTAAGCCGACCTCAAATGGGCGTTTGCCTATCCCAAACGGGCGTTCACAGAGTTGACACTTCATTCAGAAAGTTGGCTTTTCAGCTGGATGGGCGTCCCAATAACCCCCAAACTGGCGTTTGGATGGGTTCAGCCCGAAGTAAAAAGCCCATATAAAGCAAACGAGCGTCCAGGGTACACAGACGGGCGTTTGCCCTCAAGACATGATTCAGAAAACGGGTGTTCAGAGAAGGGAAAACGCTGGTTCACTGAAGACAAAACCCTAATATGATCATATTCCCCAGGCGAACGAGCGTTTGGAATGACTCAAACGGGCGTTTGTGGCCGACAGCATTATTTCACCATGCCTGTCCATTTATCTTTATTTTTACCCATCTTTGAGGCATTTTCTGGTCAAGTCATCCCCATGAAAGTTGTTGGTAATTGAACGAGCTTTCCAACGCATATGGAATCGTTCAATTCGAAGCTCTACACAGAACGTTATCGCTGATTTACTGAAGACAGGTCAAATGGGCATGGGCCGAGTTGGTCGGCCCAACTAGGTCAAGGTTGCGATTTTGCCTCTATATAAGAGCGGCTAAACCTAAGAAAACAAATATTCTGACTTTTATTGGCCTAGACTGAGTTCGAGGCCGGCTTAGGTGCTCAACCCAGCTGCTTCGGCGGTTGTTATGACAGGTTGACATCTAAATAGTCGGATTAGAGCTCTGAACTTGGCTCCGTATTTCAATTTCTTAGTTTAAATTTTTATATATAGAGTAGAATACGATATTTGATCGATAGCTTGGTGGAGTTCGTGCCTGGGATCATTTTATGAATTAAAGGTTGATATCTTTTGCTGATTTGGAATTCAAAAGTCATGATCTACAATATTTTGATCTTCATTATTGTGAGTATTCCTGATTTCGATTTGTTTTCTCTCAATATGGTTTTGATTGTGTAGATCACTAGTTTGATGAAATTTACTCTGGATAAAAGTCTTGATTCAGATCCTTGTTTATGCCGTGTAATAATAAAAGCTTCGATCTATTGTCTTGTTCATATACTCTTTGTCCTCTGATTTTAACACAAATTTTATATTCGATTCAATCTCCTCGTGGGATCGACCTCGGACTATGAACGCACTACCTACGATCGACCCGGTTCACTGCCGGTTAGAAAGTGAGTTTTGCCTAAGGTTTCGAGTTTTATATTTTGTATTTGATCGAGCCAGATTGCGAAATCTTCACTTATCAATTGGCGTCGGTCATGTACGTAAGAATCTCAGAATTAAGGGAGGGATTTGCATGCAAGGGGGGGTAAACTAGTCGTTATGCATCACAAAAGAAGGAGCTACGTACAGATGCATGAGAATCGAAACCAACTATCACAACTAAGCAGAAAACATACAACCCATATATTACATTATTCAAACCAAATCAAAGTTTCTACAGCATCATTCGGGAATAGAAAGAGAAACGCTGCAACACTTATTCAAATCAACACTATCATCACGGAAAACAAGACAAAGACTGAACCATAAGACTAACCACAGAAATATAAGAACTACTCGGAATCATAATTAGATGAATCATTAGAGGAGGAAGGAGCGCCAGGAAAATCCCTAGGAGTGAGGCCATGATGTGTAACAGGACTCGGAAAATACTCTTCTTGGAAGTGGGAAGGAACCCTACCAACATGAGTACAGAGACGAGAGATGAGCCGCGCGAAGGGAATGACCGGTAAGATATGCAGAGGCTAAGAATGATACCATGCAGCATGATGAATCAGAGTACCCCAATGGATGTACATGCCTCGCTTGATAGTATACAGCAGCAAAAGCTCATTGTCTGTCACAGAATAGTCTGCATTAGAATAGTCTGCATTAGGTCCTTCATGACCGGAGAAAAGCTTGGCGGTGGCAGCAGTGATGCACGCAATAAAGTTACCCATGTTTGTGAGGTTCCACTACACCTCATAGTGGCGGTGAGGTGGAATTTCGGTGGAGGAAAGATGGAAAACGGCATTGATAGCCGCATGAATGAAAGGTACCTCATTACCACGAACCAGAACAGACGTGACAGACCTTTCAGACGGAGCAGTGGACAACATGAATTAGAAATTATGAACCATGGTCTCGTTGTTGCGACCACGAGGTGGGGCAATGAAACGATGCTATCCTCTCCACTCGATATGATACTCTGAGTATTCCTCGATCTTCTTCGTGTTCAAACCCCGCTCGAAGAGAATTGGATGACGGTTGAAAAAGTCGATAAAACTGGTGCGAGCATCCACCGAAGCCATGTCAAAGAACAAAATAGGGTGATCCGTTAGAGGAGAAGTCATGGTGAATGTGTTGGAATAAGAGAAGAAGAGAATGGAATGGAGGTGAATAGAAGAAAGGTGGTGGTGAATGAAATTATAATAAGAGGGATGGGTTTTTATGGAGGGAAAATGTGAGATAGGAAGAATCTGGATGTAGAAATTGGCTTTGACATGTCCTCTCAGTGGCAGGAAAAGTAGAAATGGCTTGCGTCAAAGGGGAATGGCATATGCCAAATCAACAAAAGCTGGCGTTGCTGTGATTGCCGTGGTGTGATGGTGTAGGTCAAGTCGAGTGGCTCGCATCAGTGGGGAATGATGTACGCCATTCTTGTCGTTAGCGTGAGGTGTACTGAAGTGAAATGGCATAAGACAAGGCAGGCTGGCGTACGTCAAATCTAGGGATACCTATAGCGCACGTCAGTAATGAATGACGCAGGCCATGTGTGCCAGGAATTGAAACTGGAGCTTAAAAGGTATCAAACCCACAAATGTGCAAGTACCACTAACAAATTTGCTAATCACAGGTAATCTAACAACAATGGGGAATGACATATTCAGAGAAAAACAACAACTAGCAAGTGTCAAAAGAAACAAATCCTCACATAGTAGTGCATCACAATTCAAATGCAATAATTCCTGCAAAACAAAGCAAATATCATCCAAGTGTCATCACAACATCAAAATAGTTTGAGAAAAATAGTAAAGAAACTGAAAAAGTAGCAAAGCCACAGGCGGATATCAAAACAAGTCATAGTCAAAGTCTGGTGAATAAAAGTACTAATCAAACATCAGAGGTAGGAGTAGGAACAAATGTAGAACTGGTAGAGCGATCCTCATCATGGCTCTCTACAAGCTGCACATCAACATCCAAAGGAGCAATCGAACTAGACGGGGTAAAACTCAAATGATAGAACAGACTAGTGCCCTGGTAATCAGCTGCAAAAGGATTGGACATCATCTGAATGGGATCATCAAGTAAAGCAGCAGAGAGCAACGTCTGGAAACCTTAACTACCAGCCTCAGCACCAATAGTGGATGTAATCACCGAACCATCTAAACTCAGCCCACCAAAACTAGTATTGACCAAACCTGTACCTACAGAAGGAAAAGTAGCGACAGCACCCGAAATCATGGTATGTTGTGGAGTCCTAGAGGGGGTTGGTCCTGAAGCAGGGATAGGAATGGAAGGGACCTAAGTGGGCAACTCATAGGGGTCGGCAGAACAAGAGTCAAAATCACCAGACAAGTCCTCAAACAGGGGGGCACAAGCAATAGAAAAAGCATGCTAACCACGAAGTCCTACACGCAGATCATTCATCCCCTCAAACAGTCTCTCAAACCCTATCATCATATTGGTGTTAGAGGCCACTAACCCTCCATGAATGGCTGCCATCTCAGACTCAAAGAAGTCGAACCTAGCCCTCACTATAGAGTCCCGAATAGGAGGATGTGGGGGTTCAACATGAGGAGTTGGTTGACTCGAGAAAGAAACACCAATAGAAGATGGATCCATGGTCGAGACAGAGGCAGCAGAAGATGGAGTGGACTGCTTAACATACTCAGGGATACTAGGACCAATCAAAATATTGGATGGAGGAAACATGGCATCACCAGGCAGACGCTTAGCCTTAGCTCGGGTGCGAAGCTCATATATTAACCAAGGCAGGGGCATATTACTGTCCTTACGGCAAGTGAGAGCAAAGTCCACTACCGTTTGAATGATATGGTACCATGCATCTACCGGCACTCCGGTGAAAATGGCATAGGCTAAATAGGCTTCATGATAATTGAAAGTATTAATCTTATGTGAGGGTATGATGTCATGGCTGATAAAGTGCTTCATCACCCTCACGTCCTTGACTGCATCGCCATACTTAAAACGTTTATCTTCCCAGGTAGCAGCAGGGTAAAGATAGGCCTGAGCCTCTTGAGCCTTAGCGTAAAGGTTAGCCACTTGATCCAATTTCCAAACACTAGCAAAGGTGGTCTCGGCTGGGATTTCGGGAATACCGATGAATTCATTGATAACTTTGGCCGAAAAAGGCACAAATTTGGTACGAACTGTAACCGAACCCTCCGCCTCCTTGGTAGGATCAGCGGCAAAAGTAGTATAAAACTCAGCCATGATGGTGCCATTAGCCACGGAAGAACGATTGGCTGCTAAGGCTTCCCATTTACGATCACTAATGATTTTTGCAATCCTAGGGCTGACTGACTTGAACTCGATGCCTCGATCAAAATTCAGAGAACACTGACTAAAGTAAGAATCATAAAGCCCTCGAGCCTTCTTACCAGCAGCGGTTTTGGGGAATGAGATGGATGTGTCGGCTGTGGTAAGGGTTCGGGACTTTTCAGGGGCATTGGGGTCACTAGAGTCCTGAGTTTTCCTCTTTTTGTTAGAATCTTTCTGACGATTGCTACTAGGATGGACTGAGGATTCAGACATGGCTTGGTTGTTCAACAAAAATCCAACAATACAACAATATAAAATTAAGCCCTTCCTCCGGTTTCAATCAACACAATGTAACAAATAACAAAAAGAAATTAATTGAAATGGAGGAGTAGTCTATAATACCTTGTTGATGTTGAGAAGCACCACTGGAGAAAGGTGAAAAGCCGCCGGAAAAGATGGATGCCGCCAGAAATGGGAGCGTCCTCTAGTCAACACGGTTGCTCTTCTTCAATGCGAAATCAAAGCAAGAATGTAGGAATGGAAGAGTAGTGTTTGATGGAGTTGAAGATTGGAATAAGGGGTTTGGTTATGGGGAAAAACTGATGGAAAATGGGAGAGAAAAAGGTAGAAATTTGAGGGAATATGGAGTTATGGGGAGAGAGAATAGAAGAAGAACCGTTTTAATTCAAACTTCTTGATTTGACGTGTGCCATGAGTAAATGGCGCACGCCATTTCCACTCCCAGCCTTTAATTCTTACCGCTTTGATGCACGCCAAACCAAAAGTATGCACGCCACAATAAGTGCCTAAACTCTCTGAATAGCTACAGTAAAATTGACACGCGTCATGAGTGAAAATGGCGTACGCCAATTGCATTGTCTATACTAACCATTGTTTAAAGCTACAATTATTCACCCAAACTTCCAAAATAATGCAATGATGCAAAAATTTATCAAATAACAGGCTGCCTCCCGGTAGTGCTTTTTTTTAACGTCGTTTGCTCGACGAGATTATATGGTAGAGATGATGGAATTATACAGATTATCAATTAGGGACACTACCAACAATTACTCATATAAGAAGTCAACAATTAAGCATACAAACCAACCAAAGGATGATGCTTAGCAAGTAAAATGAATGATAGTACCTATGGTGTGCTAAATTTATAGTATATAGCTAGACTATGCAATTATTCAGTCCATTGGAGGGTCTTCGAGAAACATCACATCCTCTTCTCGAGGCATGCCCTCTTCTTCAATAAAATGTTTTACACGATGACCATTTGCTATGAATGTTGTCTTGCCATCCGTAAGCTCGACTACACTAGATGCAAATACTTTCGTAACAACAAATGGACCTGTCCACCTGGATCTAAGCTTGCCTGGAAACAATCTCAATCATGAATTGTACAAGACCACTTTATCATTCACATGGAACTCTCGATCAAAGATCTTCCGGTCATGAAATGACTTGGTTCGTTCCTTGTAAATTTTGGCATTCTCGTATGCATGAAGGCGAAACTCGTCAAGCTCGGTGAGTTGGAGCAACCTATGATCACTCACAAGCTTGGGGTCAAAGTTAAAGAACTTGATCACCCAGTAAGCTCAGTGATCCAATTCAACGAGTAAATGACTAGATTTTCCAAAAACCAATCTATACGGTGAACATCCTATAGGTGTCTTAAAAGCAGTGCGGTAAGCCCAAAGTGCATCGTCAAGCCTCACCGACCAATTCTTATGGTTAGTGTCCACCATTTTTTCAATGATCCTTTTCACCTCTCGGTTTTGACACTTCAACATGCCTACTTGCTTGTGGGTGATACGGTGTGCCGACTTTGTGTGTTACGCCATAGCTTTCAAGAAGTTTAGAGAATGGTCGGTTGCAAAAGTGTGAGCCTCGGTCGCTAATGATAGCTCGGGGGGTACCAAACCTAGTGAAGATGTTCTTCAAGAATTTCAACACTACCTTAGAATCATTAGTGGGATAGGCTTGTGCTTCAACCCATTTAGAAATGTAATCGACCATTACTAAATGAATTTGTTCCCCAGTGAGTGAGGGAATGGGCCCATGAAGTCGATGCCCCAAACATCAAATATTTCACACTCCAAAATAGGTTGGAGGGACATCTCATGCCACTTGGACACATTTCCCCACTTTTGACATGCAACACATGATCGTGCAAAATGATGTGCATCCTTGTAAAGTGTAGGCCAATAAAATCCACATTGTAGTACCTTGTACGCCGTTTTCCACCCTCCATGGTGGCCTCCGGTGTCTTGACCAAGGCAAAAGGAGAGTATACTTGAGATCTCATCATCGGGAACACATCTCCGAATGATGGCATCTGAACACCTCCTAAAAAGGTTCGGTTTTTCCCAATAATAAATTTCAAATCGTGAAAGAATTTCTTCTTCTTTTACCATGTCCACTTAGGTGGAACATACTCACATGAGAAATAATTTACAATGTTGGAAACCATGGTGACCTCTCCTTCGGTGTTGAACCGGCATGAATAAGTTGCATTGTTGGGGGTGCATCCACCATCATGAGTTTTTCATCAGAAAATGGTCTTGAATTTCTCTTCGTTTCCCTTCTTCTTCAACAAATTCCAACCGTCTTAAGTGATCCGCCACAACGTTCTCACTACCCTTTTTGTCTTTGATCTCGATGTCGAACTCTTGGAGTAGGAGAATCCATCGGAGATGTCTCGGTTTAGCGTCCTTCTTGTTTAATAAATACTTCAAGGCTGCATGGTCGGTGTAGACAATGACCTTGGAACCAACTAGATAGGACCTAAACTTGTCGAGGGCAAACACTATTGTTAGTAGTTCCTTTTCCGTTGTTGCATAGTTCACTTGAGTGGAGTTCAATGTATGAGAGGCGTAATAAATGGCTTTAAGTACCTTTCCATGACGTTGGTCAAGCATGGCCCCAACTGCTAAATCGCTTGCATCACACATTAACTCAAAAGGTAAATTCCAATCCGGCGCCACTAGAACGGGTGCACTAATCAGTTTCTTCTTCAAAGTTTCAAAGGCCTCTATGCACTTTTCATAAAAAAACAAACGGTACTTCCTTCTCAAGGAGATGACTGAGAGGCTTGGAAATACGAGAAAAGTTAGCAATAAACCGCCTATAAAAACCGGCATGCCTAAGGAATCCCCTCAAAGTCTTCAGATTAACTGGAGGAGGCAACTTTTGAATCACTTCAATCTTCGCTTTGTCCACCTCGATACCCTGCTCAAAATTCTGTGGCCCAAAACAATACCATCTGAAACCATAAGGTGACACTTCTCCCAATTGAGTACTATGTTTGTATCCCCACATCGCTATGACACACGCTCCAAAATGAGAGAGACGTTCCTCAAAAGAATCTCCAAAAACACTGAAATCATCCATGAAAATTTCTAGAAATTTCTCCACCATGTCGGGAAAGATAGCCATCATATATCTCTGAAATGTAGCTGGAGCGTTACACAAACCAAACGGCATTCTTTTGTAAGCAAACGTCCCATATGGACAAGTGAAAGTCTTTCTCTGTCTCCTGTCGCAATGAATATTTGTAGATAGCCCGAATAACCATCAATAAAACAATAAAATTTATGCCCATCCTATTTGGTATTGTCATTGAGTCGTCGAAAATCAATACACATGCGGTACCCTGTGACTTCCCTTGTTGGAATCCATTCATGTTTGTCATTCTCCTTCACTGTAAATCCACCCTTCTTAGGAACAACTTGAGTAGGACTCACCTACTTACTGTCAGATATTGGGAAAATAATACCCATCTCCAATAACTTGATGACCACTTTCTTGACAACCTCTTGCATATTGGGATTCAAACGATGTTGTGGTTGAGAACTTGGATTGGCATCTTCGTTGAGAATAATCTTGTGAACATAGATCTCGGGACTAATTCCCTGAATATCGGCCACTATCCATCCAAATGCTCTCTTGTGTTTTCTGAGCATCCTCAATAGAAAGTCTTCCTGCACATTGGTTAGTGACGAAGAAATAATCACAGGAAGTAGATTATCATTTTCAATATAAGCATATTTCAAGTTAGGGGGAAGAGTTTTCAATTCAAGGTTCCTTGGTGGCTCCTCCACCAAAGGTTTCAATAGTTGACCATCATGCTCCAACTCCAGATATCGATGCCATGGTTGCTTGTTACATGTATGACCAGCATCCAAATATGAAATCACTACTTGCATTTTCTCATCATCATATTTACCATAAAAGATAGACAAGGCTAGGCATTCTTCAAGCTTATCTTCATAGACCGGAAAGTTAGTAATTTCCACACAAACAAAAGGTAATGTATCTACAAAAGAACATGACTCTCGTGAATTGTACGGATGTTTCATGGCCTTGAAGATGTTAAATGTGACTTCATCCTCATTAACTCTCAAAATTAATTCTCCACGTTGAACATCAATTAGTGTCCTTCCCGTGGCTAGGAATGGATGACCGAGAATAAGGGGTGTTGAATACCCTTCTTCAATATCCATAACCATAAAATCAACTGGGAAGTAGAACTTATCAACCTTCACTAACACGTCTTCTATGATTCCCTTAGGACATTTTATGGACCTATCCGCTACTTGGAGAGTCATTTCCGTGTTCTTCAACTTACCTCTTCCAAGTTTGATAAAGTCCTCGTAAGACATAAGGTTTATGCTAGCGCCAAGGTCACAAAGCACCATTTTAAACAAAAAGCCTCCAATTTCACATGGGATAGTAAAGCTCCCAGGGTCATTAAGATTAGGTGGAAGCTTATGTTGCAACACGGCTGAGCATTGCTCATTGAGACAAATATTCTTATACTCCTCTAAATGCTTTTTGTTAGTGAGAATGTCTTTAAAAAACATACCATAAGTAGGCATGCTAGTTAGTGCTTCTACGTGCATACTTCTTATCTAGCCTTTTCTTTTTAATTTCCTCCTTATGAGGATAAGGTAATGACTCAAGATCAATAATTCTTAGGGTAGAGTTCATACCTTCCTTACCTTTGCCGCTTGATGAATCCTTGGAAGCCTTCTTTAACGTTTGGGCTGCTAGTGGTCGCCAATCATCATCGCTTCAAAAATTCATCAACAATTTCTTCTTCTTCTTCAATTAATTCCTTCTCTTCATCGGTGTCATGCAAATCATTCTTAACCTCATTTCCCACTTGGTTCTCATAGAATTCTATATTTCCACAAACTCTTCCACTTCGGGTTATGATGGCATTCACTCCCCTCAGGTTTCTTTCAGTGTTGCTTGGTAGTCCGCCCGGTGGTCTACTAGCATTCGTCTTGCATTCCCTACTCAAGTGCTCTTCCATTTAAGTTAGGATGCTTCTATGTTTTTCATTCTCATATCTTGACCACTCATAGAGGTCCTCAAGGTGCCAACATCCTTTGTCACCGTGCCTATAGAAGTCATCATCGATTTCATATTTGCGGCTTAAGTTGAGACAACACCCATAAGATTCTCCATCAACTTTTCCCATCTTTCTTCCTTTTCCGTCGATGAGCTTGAAATTTGAGTGATAGGGATGTTTTGGGTAGGACGTTGTTGATAAGAGTGTGTAGGTGGTTGTGGTGGTTGGTAGGAAGTATGGATTTAGAAATTTTGGTTTTGAGGAGTGGTGTTGAATGAAGTCTTTTGTTGAGGAACGAAAGATGCTGATCCTTGCTTGTTTGTGTTTGGAGACCAATGTTGAGTTGGAAAATCTCTTTGCAAATTATTATTTGCATTGGAGTAAGCATTTTGTAGTGCTCGGTGTTGTTGCATATAACTCACTTCTTCATCAACATACTCACCGAATTCATTCATCTCCAACAGTGCATAGTCTTCATGTTTCATTTCCCCACTACTCATTTCATTGGACAAGTTTCCTTTCAAACATTTACTTCCTTTTATTTCATCAACCTTCTCGCTAAGAGAAGCTAATTGGGCTAACACTTCGGTTTGATCGGTGGCTTCACCCACAAAAGCAACTTTTCTTGTACTTGAACCGGTTTCCCACATTCGGTTATTTTTTGCTATCTTTTCAATAGCATCATACACATCTTGCACCGCACTCATCATCAATGAACCATTGCTTGCTTGATCAACATCGGCACGTGATTCCTTCCTAAGCTTCCGACAAAAGAATTGAATTTGCATATCCAAAGGATAACCATGATCGGGACAAGCTCTCAAAAACCTTTTAAATCTTTCCCACGCAACTCCAAGTGATTCATGTTCACCTTGCTTGAAACTAGCAATATCAACTTTCTACTCTAAATTTCAGCCCGGAGTGAAGTATTGATTCAAAAATTCATTTTGGATTTCTTCCTAACTTGTCAAGGAATGGTGAGGAAGCGATATAAACCAATCCTTTGCCTTCCCATCCAATGAGAAAGGAAACATAGACATCCTTGTCAATTCTCTATTAGCACCTTGACTCTTGGCCGTATTACATAATTCCTCAAAGTTGTAAAGACGATGATGTGGATCTTCGTCATCATGCCCATAAATTTGAGCTCTTGTTTCAGCCAATCCAAAAAGATGAGCTTTAACCTCAAATTTATTTGCTCTTGCATTTGGTAAACGAATTGGATTGTTGGTTTCATTCCTTCTCACGGCTTGATCACAAATGGGTCTTGGGTTTGGAGGGTTGTTGTTGTTGTTGTTGTTGTTCCGGTTGTTTTGATTCCGGTTGTGGTTGCGGTTTTGTTGGTTATTGTTTGATGGTGGTGGATTGTTGGGATTTTGGGGGTTAAGGATGTGAAGGTTTGGGTTATGTTCATGGTTTTGGGCATCCTCATGCCCTTGATCGACTTGTGCATTTGCTATGTCCTCATCCATTTCTATTCCTTGGGTAGATGATCCTTGGGAGGAGTCTCCACTAAGTTCCAAACCACGACGAGCTTGACCAACTTTCTTCTCAGCTACTTGTTCCCTAATATACGTGTTGATATCCGGAATGAGAGGAGTAAGCGGTGCCTTACCATGTCGAGTCTTGGTCATCCACTACAAGATAGAAACAACAAAAATACAATAAAATAACACTTGGTGACCCACCAAGAGGTAAGCACCAAAGAAACAAATAGAAATGAGACTAGAAAAGTTTGACCTATTCTCGAAAACTTTAAAACTAGTACAAGTATTAACCATTACTCAAATCCCCGGCAACGGCACCAAATAACTAGATGCGACTTTCCCAGAGTCCAATCTAACCGGCAGTGTACCTGGTCAATTGTAGCCTAGTACGGAGGTCGAGGTCATATTCCACAAGGATTTGTGAGGTTAAACACTTAAAATATTGTATTAATTCGATCTAGGTCGCAAGTTGCAAGATAGTAAGTGCATATAAATTTTCTCGTAACAACAAAGATGATAAAATGATAAAAGAAACCTAACCAAGAAAACGCGTAGACTAGCAATCTCTCATAGTATCATGGGAATGATTTCCTACCAACCTACCGATGCTGTTCAAAAGTGTGAAACGGTGCATTCCTAAGCAAGTAGTTTCCCCTCATACGAGTGTATGAAACTACTCTATACCTCATCATTGGCTTGGGTGTCCTAAACCTAATGAAATGGTATGATGAGCACTTGAATGCAACGACAATGTCAACTATCCCCGGATAAGAAATCGAATGCCTCGAGAGGTCAATTTTACCTTTCCGGTTTTCCTACACTCTTCTCACACCTAACATCTCCTTTCGGTCTCCGTTAAATATGTAAATTCTAGCACTAGTTAATTACTCCAATGCAAGCAATTCATACAATACAAGTAGGAAAAGATTCACAACAATTGAAACTAACAACATAAACAATCATTCTCACTCAACATAAGAGAATAACTAGTTCTACTACATAGTCTTGGCTAGTTTAACCTAGCCACTCATAACTACAAACATTAACATGTCAAGATTAATATTCATAATCATAAGAACACTTGATACCAAAGAAAAGATTAAGGGTTACTAATCACAAGCTAGAACTCGAAAATGGTGTTCTTCATTCAAGCTTTCAAAACCTCCAATGGAGTCAACACACTAATGTATTTTTAACTCAAAACAAAGTAGTAGAAGTTTAGCTAAGAATCCTTAATTATTACAATCAAAATCAAGAGTTAATTTCTAGCATTGGGAGGTGGAGGTGCCTTCAAGGAGAAAGAAATTGAAGAAGATGAAGTATATATGATACTTTTGGTAAGTGGAAGAATAAAAGGGATCAATCTTTTGCTGACTCTACAATAATGGCACGGGTCATACCCACTGGCGTGCGTCATGTATCCTTAATGAAGGATTGGCGTAGGTCATTGAAAATTGGCGTGCGCCATGTCTGAATTGGTGGTTGGCTGAATGACATACACATTAAATGCTCAGCAGACTTTGAATCTTTCACTTGGCGCGGGTCAGATGTAACATGGCGTGCGCCATATGCATATAATATGTCCCTGACTGAATTTATTCTCCAACTGGCATGGACTGAACCCTCTAACGTGTATCAATAATCCTTATGGGTTGGAAACCTCGCCTCAGCTCCAAAATCATCTCTCAAACAATCCAATGACACCATCATATCAAAATCCACGCTCCAAGCCGTGATATCTGTGCTACAAAACAGACACAAAGATACCACGTGTAAATCTGATTACAAAATTGGCTAATAATCCTATAATAAAAGCAAAAGCATGGTTTTTCTGATATTTCCTATGTACACAAAATAGTTTAGTTTATCATAATAATTGCTCTAGTTGATGTCAAAATGTCACTAATTGCATGAGAAAAGGGAATAAATCATCGAGAATTGTGTCATCGGGTTGACTTACATCTGTAGTGCAGAAAATCCTCAAATCTTTGACGCAGAAATTTCAGACGAAGAAAACGATCATTGAAGCCACCATAAATCTTGATGAAATGACTATAGATCAATTGGAAGTTGAGTTATTATCCTATGAAATTTCTCTTGATCAACAATCTATTGCTATTGTTGAAGAAGCTTTGCAGGCACAACTAAATGTGTCAAATCAAAAGGCCGAATCATCGAATCATGTTGAATTTTGTCAACGTGGTCAAAATTTTCGTGGTAGAGGTCGTGGTCGAGGACGAGGCTGAGGCTGAGGTAATTTCAATTACGAAAGAAATAATAATGATTCTAGTCATAATGAACACATTAATGATTTTTTGAAAAAATACAATTTGAAAATTCAGTGTTATAATTTTAAGAAGTATGGACATTATCAAAATCAGTGTCGTTTCAAGAATAATCAAGAAAATCATGCTAAGGTTGCAGAAAATAATGATAATAGTCTGGAAACTTCATTATTGGAAAAATTTGGAACTAATGAGAACTAGAAAAATGATTGGATTCTGGATACAGGTTGTAGTAATCACATGTGTGGGAACAAAGAATTGTTCTCAGATTTGGATACTTCTGTACAATCGACCGTTAAATTTGGAGATAATACTGAAGTTCCAGTTCTTGGAAAAGGGAGAATCGCTTACGCTTTAAAATATGGTTCTTCTAATGACATTTCTGATGTATTCTATGTGCCTAGTTTACGTCATAATTTGTTGAGCATTGGACAGTTGTCATAGAAAGGCTATAACATAGTCTTCAATCAAGGAACCTGCACAGTAAGTGATCCAAATAAAGGACTCATTGGAAAGGTAAACATGAGTAATAACCATTTGTTTTCATTGAAAATTAATTGTGGCAGTTTACCTTGTTTTAGTTCTGTGAGTTTTGATGATACATGGTTATGGCATCTGAGATTTGGACATTTGAACTTTGGCAGTTAAAAGTTTCTTGCCAGGAATAAGTCTGTATTAGGATTGCCAGATATTGACTTTCCTCATAAAGTTTGTGAGTCATGTACTTTGGGGAAACATCACAGAGATCCGTTTCCAAAGAATAAGGCTTGGAGGGCAAGTACCACTGCAACTAATTCATTCGGATTTGTGTTACGTAGAAGAACCTTCCAACGGAGGTAGTAAGTATTTTATTTCTTTCATTAATGACTTCAGTCAAAAAGCATGGGTGTATTTTCTAAGAAATAAATCTGATGCCTGTGATATTTTCAACAGTTTTAAAAAATATATTGAAAAACAGAGTGGATATGAGATTAGAACTTTGAGAACAGATAGAGAAACTGAATATATTGTCTGTGATGATTTTCTGGAAAATAATGGTATTAAACATCAGATGACAACCATTTATACTCCTCAGCACAATGGAGTGGCAAAGAGGAAAAATGGAACGGTCATGGACATGGTAAGGTCTATGATGCATCTAAGAAATTGCTTAAATCTTTTTGGGCAGAGGCCGTTGCTTGTGCCTTTTATGTCTTAAACAGGTGTCATACCAGAAGTATACCAGGTGGAAAAACACCATATGAGGTATGGACAGGGAGAAAACCAAATATGGACATTTGAAAGTGTTTGGTTGTATTGCTTATGCCCATGTTCCTGATGTTTTGAGAAAGAAATTGGATGATAAATCTGAAAAGTGTATTTTTATTGGATATTCTCATCAAACAAAAGGTTTTAGGGTTGTTTTATCCAGTATCAAGAAAATTTGTAATCAGCAGGAATGTTATATTTGAAGAACATGAAGCTTGGGATTGGTCACCTAAGCAAGTTGAAAAACCAAGCAGTGCTTCTATTCCAGTTGTTGG